>MU223054.1:1549154-1573320 GCA_018584345.1 Thuja plicata | reverse complement strand
AACCGACTGAAAACCTGTGTCTTACTTTTCAGGAAATATATCCAAGTCCTTCTACTGTAATCATCTATAAAAGATACAAAATATACAGAACTAGAGATAGAAGGAACTTTTACAGGACCAAATACATTAGAATGAATAAGATCCAAAAGTCCAGAAGAATTGTGAGAACTGGAGTAGAACTGAACATGATTTTTCTTACCATAAACACAGTGTTCACAGAAATTGAATTTGAGATTACAATCATTTAGCCCCTTGATGAGATTTTTAGTTTTCAAGGTCCTAAGACCCTTCTCACCAATGCGGCCAAATCTCATATGCCACAACATTGTCTTTTCTGTAGGAATCTTGCCTTCCAAAGTGTTTGCACCCTTAGGTACACTTACTGCACTACCATCAGAACCCATTGCCACAGTCTTCTTTACTACTTGTTCAGATGGTGGGGATGAAGTGATAGTCTCTCTCTTCTTTGAAATAGAAGAACTATTACATTGATGAATGCATGCATCAAGCTGAAACAAAGTACCTCTCCTAGTACCTTTAGCGAGCACCATAGAACCTCTCATCATCTTGCATCCTTCTTTCGAAAAGATAACTTGCACATCTACATCATTCAGTATACTTACAGATAATAGGTTTCATGCCAAACCTGGAATGTGCATAACTCTATTGATTCCCTTTACTCGTCCATCAGGAAATCTGATAATGACCCTTCTGTGTCCAACTATCTTTAGGTGAGGATCATCACCCAAGTACACCTTTCCACCATCAAACTCTTCATATTTTGAGAACCAATTTCGGTGAGAGGTCATGTGAAAAGAAGCACCAGAGTCTACCAACCATACATCATCAGATGCATGGGCTGCCAAAGCTGCAATAAAAGCATCTCCATCTTCTTGAGATTTTTTGGAAGCTGGATCTGAGCCTTTCTTCTTCTTCTTTGGTTCTTTGCAGTCCCTCTGGAAGTGCCCAGATTTATCACAGTTCCAACATTTCACCTTGGAATTTCTAGGAGTCTTAGAACTCCGATGAGATTTGGATCTACCCTTCTTTGACTTATTGTCATTCTTCTTTCCTTTGTCGTTGGATCTCCCACGAATAGCAAGGGCTTCCTTAGATGAATATGAAGTCTTTCTTCACATCTCCTTAGATAGCAGTGAAGACACCACATCATCCATACTGAATGTGACTATAGTAATTCTGAGTGCCATCACAAGATGGTCCTACAAATATGGCAAGGAACAAAGCAGGGTCATACATCGATCCTCCTCCTCGATCTTGGCATGGGATGATGCCAACTGTGTAATCAATAAATTGAATGCGTTGAGATGATCAGTTACAGATCCACCTTCCTCCATTCTTAAAGAATACAACTTCTTTCTTAGGAACAACTTATTCACCAGAGATTTGGCTTGATACACAGACCCAAGCCGTTTCCACAAAGAATTTGCAGTAGTCTCATCAAGAACATTCAGAAGAACGACATCTACTAGACAGAGTCTAATGAGACCCTTAGCCTTCCGATCCTTGATTTCCCAATCCGCTTGAGATATCACTGCAGGTCTCACATCATGTGAAGTAGCCTCCCATAGATCGCGGTATTCAAGCATGTCTTCCATCTTGAGTTTCCACAACTTTAAATTAGTGCCATTAAATTTCTCCACCTCCATTCTACTGTATGAGGAACTTGCCATCTCAATCTGCAAATAAGATTTAGAATGCTCTGTACAAAAAACTCCCACTCAACTTGAGATTAGCTCAAAAAACCCTACCCAACAACTAGGATCAAAAGTTGATTAGGCTCTGATACCACTTGTAAGGAAACTCAGGTGCGGAAACAGCTTCCTACACTAATCTCTAAAGGAAATTATTGTGCAAATTCTTTTAAATCCTTACAATTTCATATTCGTTAACTACTTTAACAATGATATTGCAGCCATATACCATGCATACAGAAAATAGAGAATGACACAATGATTTACCCTAGGGAAAACCTTTCGGTAAAAAACCTCAGCACTCCAAAACCTACACAATGGTTACAACACACTTGCAATGCAAGTTCTTTTAGGAGACAATCGGCACTCAAAGATAAGTCTAGTAGCTTGAGATCATACCAACAATACACTATTTTCCTATCTCAATTTGTAACCCTAAAAATGCTTATATCATGCGCTTTCCTTTTTAGGGTAACTTCCAAAGATAGCTGTATTAGGGTTTTACCATTCGCTGAGAAAATAGGAACCCAAATTTTTTTTTCAGGCTGATGCCCTGAACCCCGCGATAATGGAAGAGTGTACAGTACTCAACTTATCAGTTGTCACATGTCTTTCATGTCTTCACCCATCATTGAATCTTCTAGAAATAGCTCTTACGTGTCATAGGAATCCATCATAACCATTTCAGCCATGATCTCCTTACACACAATTCAAGATACTGACACATCAAGTGGAGTGACACATCAACATGCCAACTAGACATGTACACTCACACTTAGTTAAATTATTTGCAAGAAATACATTTTACAAAACAAATAATAAGAATAGGAATTATCCAAGGTTGAGACACCTTATTCCTAACAGTGAGAAATCTATTCAATGCATACCAAGCCATTGGTTCACAATCATGCAGTAAAGATGCTAATGTTACTCGACATGTCCTCACATCAACTATAACGGGAAAGGAAATGAAAAAATCTCGTATAGTAAGTAAAACAAGAAAGTCATTAAGGATAGGTAGATCAACATTAACGAGAGCCTTACAGAGGCGAGACAAAATTGAGGATCCAAACACTATTTCTCTTTGGTCATTCTCGGGTAGACTCCCACGCAAGGACAAGGTTGTCATTGATGCATTAAGAACATTAATTGAAAATTTTTGGCATGACCACACAAGAGTTTCACCCAACCAAAGAGATGTTGTTAGGAGGAGAATCGGATCTAAAAATCGTAAATCACATCCAAAACACTTTTTGGATATGACACAAACATAATTTTATGAAAGATTACTCCAAATTTTTCCTCAAATTAAAATTAGTCAAAGATTTTTTGAAATGAAAAAACCCTTTTATGTCAAGATTAATCATGCATGCACTACATGTTTTTGTAGGGTACATATTGAATTTTCCATGCATTATGATATATATCATCATGTTTTTTGTACTTCACACACTAACACTATTTTGCAGGAATGTGGTCTTCAAGCACCTCCTATGTCATCAAGAGATTTTATGTCAAGTGTATTATTGAATCAAGATGATGGTTGTATTTATTATAAGATGATGTGTTTGAATGGATCTTGTAGTGCATGTGGTCGTATGAGAAAGTTCTGGATATGTTGCCATCTAGAGAGCACAAATGAGATTGGAAATACACTAGTTTCTTTTGGATAGTTCTACCTTTTTCTCAAATGGAACTCTATGAGAAAAATGCGCCGAGGATCTAATGGTGAGCTAAAAAATTTAACATTTATGGAAAATCAAAGTTTTACTTGCTTTCTAATTGTATGATCAGTGACCTTCATCAATCCATTGGGAATGGATTCATTATGAGAAATAGGGAATTTAACCCTCATGTAACTGAACAAAGCATCAAAACTAGTTTATGAGCACATACGTCATTCACAAAGAGCTAGGTGTTTGGATGAGAAATTCAAGATATGTAAGGACACTTTTCCCCTTGGTACTATTGTCTCCATCGTTGATTTTGCTGAGAATTATACACTTAAACCTCAGAATGAAGTGCAAGCATTGTATTACCATTCTATACAAGTGAAGATCTTTGTACATATATTATTCTTGCATGCACATGATAGCAATCACATGGATAGAAAGGTTTTAAGAGAGTATCACTTCTAGATCAGTGATGATCGTACACATTCATCAGAGTTTGTGCAAGGTTGCTTCAAATTTTCCTATGATAATTTAAGGGAAAAAGGTATTGAGTACAACCAACATATAATATGGTCAGATAATTGCACCTCACAATTCAAGAATGCAAGGATGTTCTATTGGTTGAGTAGGATGCACGTGACAAGTGGCGTTCAACATTTTTGGAATTTCACAGAGGTGAGGCATGGAAAAGGCGAGCATGATGGTGCGGGTGCATGTGTAAAAAGAGCTCTTGCTAGAGAGGAATTGAAGTACAAAGGTGGTGCAGAGTTACCAAATGCACAAACAATTGTGTGATGGTGCAACTATATGATGGGAACCGGTAATGAAGGTAATTATATGGTTAATAGGTTTTTTTGGTTGATAAATGATTCTAACATTTGAAACTATCTAGATTGTTGTACACTTACAGGATCAAGTGACATGCACTCATTTAGAAGTTCAAATGCAACATCACTAGGTATTTATACTAGATTAATGGCATGTTTTTTCTTGTCTTGTATGAATTTTTCCTGGGAGGAATGCGAATCAAAAGAGTGGGTTGACGAATGGTCTTATACACCTTTGCAACCGCTTGATACATATCAACTTCCTAGAGCACTACAATTGAGCCAGTTTGAAGCATCAACAAATTTTGATCGCATATCTCACCTAGTTCAACCAGGTAATTTCTTAATTTATTCTTCATTTTGAGACTTATCCCTCATTTTGAACCAGGTAATTTCTCAATTTCTCAATTTCTTAAGTGTTTAGGGTGTTAACTTATCCCTCTATAAATTGCAGGTCATGTATATAAAGTTGCTGCAGATGAGAACAATGAGGAAGGTATTGATTACTTTTTGTGTCATTGTATTGAGGGCAAAAAGAAATTGACAACTACAGTCATTGATGGAGAGGGTATTAAGTACCCAATAGGATCCATTGTTGTGACAGGGACATGGCTTAGAAGGTATGCTATCAAAATATAATGTGTTCTTTTTTGATGACTTTGAGATCTCTTACCATCATTCTATTACACTTTGTATGTTGAACTTTGTATTCATTTATGCTTCTATGAAATGCAGGTACCCTATCCAAAAATCCAAGAATTGGTTGTTTGAGGACTATGAGACACATAGACATATTTTGCATTGCTTGAACCTTCTTTTTGCAACAAATATTGAATTGATAAAGTATACTGGTAGACCTCATAAGAAGAATTTATCGAAACTTTGTGAATCTGAACATGAGGCAATACATGACACAATAAGGGTTAGAGTCGATCCAGAAGGTTCGCTCAATTAGTTATGGGAAATTATGAAGAATCATTCTACAAATGGTAGAATTATTTTGACAATTTTGTATATAAATTTTGAAACAATCTAACTTCTTTTTTTTGTAAATATAAATGACTATGAAGTGGTCTACATGCATATTTGGAGACCACATTTTGTATATTGAAAGAGGATCAAATTGTATATAAAAGTGTCCATGGGTTGATTTGTATATACCGAGGGTCCTAATTTTTTATAGTTTATGGTGTACCATTTAATTAAGAGGATATGAGTGAATTACGATTCATTACAATTATAACAATGGCTCATGCAGTGGATATCTCATGTTTCTCTAAATTATAATAATGGTTCATGTGTAGTATTTATGTATGTATGTTCATTTTCATTTTATATCTTTGTCATGCATTGTATTTATGTATGTATGTTCATTTTCATATTATATATTTTCCATGTATTGCATGTTTGAATTGTTTTACATCTATTACAATTGAAATTATGGTATATATTATGCTTTGTGGATGTTCGAGTTGTTTTACTTCTATTGCTGCCCAATTTGGCTTAGTGCACCTTGGGAACACTTCGTTCCGACTTGCGCCGGAACATTCTTGATGGTTTGCAAGAAAAAAAGGGTCTCCCCTAGCGTTTACCCATCAAACTAGATTTGATGGAGCTGATGGTTTTGTCCCACGATGAACATTTTGAAAGATGCACCATTGAGCAACTTTTAGCTGAGCAACACTGCAACTTTTTGCACCAACCGATATCGGGTTGGCAAATGGAATTCAAGTGGAATATCCCAAAACTGAGCCACGTGCTTTTAGGCCTTCCCAAGACAATCTGTGTGCACTTCAAAGATCTCTGATATCTCTCACGAGGTCTAAGATATGGCTCTCCAAAAATCACTACCCAATTTGGCTTAGTGCACCTTGGGGACACTTCGGTACGACTTGCACCGGAATGCTCTTATTGGTTTGCAAGAAAAAAAGGGTCTCCCCTAGCATTTACCTGGCCAATTGGAACTGATGGAGTTGACGGTTTGGTCCCATGATGAATGGTTTGAAAGATGCACCATTGAGCAACTTTCAACTGAGCAACACTGCAACTTTTTGCACCAACCGAGATCGGGTCAGAAAATAGAATCTGAGTGGAATCTCCAAGAATTCATCCAAATGATTGTAGGCCTTCCCAAGATGGTCTATGTGCACTTCATAGATCTTTTATATCTCTTACGAGGTCTGAGATATGGCTCTCCAAAAATTGCTTCCCAATTTGGCTTAGTGCACCTTGGGAACACTTTGGTATGACTTGCGCCAGAATGTTCTTGATGGTTCACAAGAGAAAAAGGGTCTCCCCTAGTGTTTCTTGACCAACTGGAGTTGATGGAGCTGACATTTTGGTCCCAGGATGAACGTTTTGAAATATGCACCATTGAACAACTTTCAATTGAGCAACACTGCAACTTTTTGCACCAACCGAGATCAGGTCGGCAAATGGAATCTGAGAGGAATCTCCTAAAACTGAGCCACTTGATTGTAGGCCATCCCAAGATGGTCCTTTTTCACTTCACATATCTCTTATATCTCTCACAAGGTATGAGATATGGCTCTCCAAAAATCACTGCCCAATTTGGCTTAGTACACCTTGGGAACACTTTGGTACGACTTGCACTAGAATGTTCTTGATGTTTCACAAGAGAAAAAGGGTCTCCCCTAGCGTTTACCCAGCCAACTAGAGCTAATGGAGCTGATGGTTTGGTCCCACAATGAACGGTTTGAAAGATGCACCATTGAGCAACTTTCAACTGAGCAACACTGCAACTTTTGACAACATTTGTGCAACTTTTGACAATGTTGAAAAATGTTGCTATTAGGACCTCTAGACCTATTGAAAGGACTTAGAAGACCCTTAGATCCTATAGTAGGAGCTTTATTATACCAAAAACATCGAACCTACTTATCCTATCATAGGTCATGAGTCTAATCAACCTTAGGTTTATAAAAATACCTTAGATGGATTGACTTTACAATGAGACCAATCTACTCAAAATGAATGGTTGATCTCTAGGATCTAACCATGATTAAAAATATGTGAAGATGAACCAATGAAGACTCCTATCTATGCCTGGTGTTTCTTGGGTACCCTGCAACAAAGACCCCTCTAATTTCCTAGGTGTACCCAACGAACATTATATAAAGCATGGAAGATACACCTACAAACATAAATTCACTTAATTAATGGAGTGCATACATATAGAGCATGAAAGATACATCTAAATATAATGTAGCACATCAAGCATTAATTCACTTAAATCATAAAATTGTTTATGTCCTAGAGCAAACAGGTAGTACATACATTATGAAGCATAGACATGAATTCACTTAAGTCATTCACGTAGGTCATACACATGAATTTAGGTTATGAGTCATATACATGATATACATGAAGTACACACACAAGTACATTAATCTATCAAAACACACATGCATATGCGCAAGTCATGTGAAACAAGAATACACTTAAGACATAAACATCCAACCAACAAATTCAAGGATCAAATTTGAAGTTTCATATATAACAAAATGAACAATAATAGCGTACATATCAATACATGGCGTACATGCCAAATCCATAATAGAGTTACAAAAAATGACATAAACTATGTCCAGGTCGATATATACAATGTACAAATGTCACATGTACACACACACACATACAAAATTTGGTCATCCAATGACCGCAACTAGATCTATACAATGTCTCGATATATCTATGACTATGGTGGATCATCAAAATTGAGCTTCTTCGCAGCAACACCCGGTTCACTAAGTCTCTGCACAAGAACAATTCAAATGTTAAGCCATATATATTATCTCAAAATAAATAAATATTGGGCTGTAATTTGCATACTGAAGCCTCAGCTAGATCTCTTATGTTTGGGTTGACTGATAAACGAAATGGGCTCCATAGTGGGTGAGAGGGACTCCTAGAAAAATGGCCAGGTAGAGGAATGACGACCAGTGGTGAAGGGTCCTAAAATAAAAAAAATAATACAAAATACATGTTATAAACAAGAAATAATAAAAAATAAAAAATGCATGGACTAAAAAGAAAATTCATACCGTAGATGGATCTCCTGTGCTAGGCAAGGGATCCCTAGGAAGTGGAGAAGGGTTCACCTCATCTGAGGCAACTATGACCAATTCATGTATGAAAAGTCATAGCAAATGACATACTAATAGAGGAACATGATTTCTAAAATATTTTGAACAAACAAGAATGCAATTGAAAGTAAATATGAAAACGTGTTACCTCCTCCCTCTCCTGAACATCAACAATGTCTGGGGCATTCATCAGTTCAGTGAAACCCAATTGATTCTACATGTATACAATAAGCAAGTCAAGTGCATTCATCAATATAGACTACATTGAAATGTTCATAATACATTTTAACAAATATACTTAAATTGGACTTAATTACCATTTTTGTTTCAATGTCCTCGATGATTTCTTCCTCTTTCCAACTTATTATTCTTCTAACACATTACTTTATGATGATAGGGCTTCTTTATACTTCACCCTATATGGACCAATTGAATCTACGACTAAAATTTTTCATTGTGATACTCAACACCAATAAGGAGCCACTTTATTAAAAAATAAGATTTGATTCATCTTCTATTAATGATTCTACATATATTTTGAAGAAATTTTATGGGGTTAGTTTTAAAATCCTTTCTAATGTTCGATACAATGGTAATGGATTAGAGTTTTTTTCCAATATAAATTAAAAATTTTAAATGTATTGATACCCTTAAGTCGGATGTGTGCTCTCTCTAGAATAAAATTAGATGAAGACCGTGTCCAAATATGATGTGACTTTCCCTATCCAACTTGCATAAATTCTCCACACACTCTTCCAATGTAACTCATTCACTAGACTTATCAGGGGTCAATACACCTTCTTTGGAATCCCACTAGGCTCCATACCCTAAGCATTGTGTCCATGTTTCCTACCAGAAAGACACCTTACACACCCTTCTAGTCTCTTACCATACACATTCCTATCCACTAAATCCACCAAACACAACTTTCAAACAAAGTAAATCAACTTACTATATCTTTGTCATTCTGAGATAGACATGTC
The DNA here is from genome assembly GCA_018584345.1 of Thuja plicata. Classification (NCBI taxonomy): domain Eukaryota; kingdom Viridiplantae; phylum Streptophyta; class Pinopsida; order Cupressales; family Cupressaceae; genus Thuja; species Thuja plicata. Next base: position 1,564,019 of record MU223054.1, on the reverse strand, counting down.
AAATCTCTGCAAATTTTATTGTTGAACTCCTCTCTTCGATTCTCTACCTTCTCCAAGCCTCCTTCATGTAGTAGACACTCCTACTTCCCTCTCCTCAAGCCTCCATGGCCCCAAAACATTCATTGGTGTATGGAAAAAGTCAAAACTTTCAACCTATGATAGTGAATACACTATTTCATGTGACTGTACAGTCACTTCCTCGCCTTCAAGTTATATTCAAATCCATGCATGCTCCTCTGAAACCAACATGGGGTATTATAAAAAATTTCCTACATCACTCCCATCATGATGAGTACTTATTAAATATTAAACTCGAGAGAAATCAAATTGTTTCCTCTCTCGGGTTAACCTAGATGAGGGTTTAGATAGTCTGGACAAAATGTAAATAAATTCCTTAATACAACACTAAGAAAGGTGCTTCCAATGCCAAAAGGAAGATAGTTCACTTATTGAGAATCTTCGAACAATAAAATTTCAATACAAACACATTCATATGGAATAAAATGCATATATAGTGACTATTTATGGGAAAAATTAGAGAAAGTGCAGTGAAAGTATCATTTTATTGATTCAAAACTTCTATCTCCGTATCACTTCAACCAAACCCATGTTCCTCTCCATGTTTAAAATTAAAATAAGTCTCTTTAAGACACCAACATAGACCAACTACCTTTTAAAATTGTCCTCAAACCAACTGAGACAATTAAAACTGATCGCTTACTCAAATTACAAGAATATGAAATGTTGTCAATGTTGACAACAAGTTGTCAACTTTGAAAACTACACACCTAATGAACCATTTATGGATGGTGTCCTTATGACCTTACAAACATGTAAAACTTATAACACTCCTCATAAAAACTTAAGACTATTAAGACTCCTATTCTACCCATTAGCCCTTATAGGCCATTGTTTGCAAATCTTGGCAATTACATCCACATTACCCTTTTGGAATTTTGGCATTTTGATTACATTCTAATGGCTTTAATATCCATGTTACATATTTAGATGACCTTTTATGTCCCTTGTGCCTTCTTGTCTTCATAATTTCCACCTTAAGTCTTGATAGTGACCCTTGTAGCCCTTGTGCCCCTGCACCAGTATGGAATCAATGACTCAGATGGATGCAACCCTGAATCCAAACTATACACTAATTAAGAAAGGATCTATCTCTATAGTTTTCTCTCTTGAGAAACTGCAGCCCAAAGTTTAGGATCTATGGAAAAGACCTCTAATCTGTTAGTTCTAGAATCTCACTTTGGATTTAGATGATATTAAGGATCTACTATTTTAAGAATGGAATGGGGTTTCAAATGGTTTCTATTTAGATCAAGTAGAAGGCTAATTAGGAACAAAAAAATATTAAAATATGGTATAAATGAGTATGAACTGGGAAGCAAGTCTCTGGTCCATTAAAACATGTTATATGCATGATATACTCAAGATTTCTAAACTATAATTGCCATATAATGTTTCATATCTACATCTGTAAGGGGAATAAGATAGTATAATAAAAAATCCTATAGAAATGGAGAGATATCTTATTTTAAACTTAGGTTATCTAAGCCACACCTTTCTTTAAAAACTAAACAGGACACTAGTGATAAAAACAAGAAAGTAAGCTACTAGGAGCTACTTGGAAAGTAAGCTACTTGGAAAACCATGGAAAGTAAGCTACTTGGAGCTACTATAAAAATAAAACCTCACAAATGTAACAAGATTACAATAAGATTTATGACATAGAGACCCAAAGAAAGTTTCAATTTACCGAATTACACTTTTATGACTTTAATCAATTGGAAATTCACTTCTTGTAGCAAAATTTAACACTTACAAGAAGAAGGATGCAACCTCAAAACAAGGTCTAAATGATCTTGGGGGTAGTATTAGGAGGTTTGGTTTATAGATTAAGGTCTTTTAAATTTTTTTAACATTGATAAGACCAATAGTTTACTAAATTTTTTAACTTTAGTTGTCAACTTGCCAATAGTTTACATCTTTTTGTAATTGTCCAATTAAGAGGGCAGTCTGTTTCAACTTCTTAGAGTCAGTTTGTGGGAAGTTAGTTAGGGTGGTTGGTCATTTCCCATGATTGGGATAAGAATTTATATATTTTAAACCATCCTAAAAGGGAGGAGAGGTCGATACATCAAGTTTTGAAGTGAATAAAGATAATGGTTCTCTGCAACTTTATTGTTACAGTCAGACTGACCGTCTGAGATATTGTTATCTTACTGTTTAAAAAGGTATCTTTTCTTTTGAATGTTCATTATTAATTCATAGAGGTGTGATCTAAAGGGATTTTATATTTTGAACCTTTCCATTTGTTGTCGATTAGATTAAGTTCTCTGTATTCTGGTGAAAGTGTGTCAAACCCTCATTTAGGGTAACCGAGAAGAGATAAAATGGTCTTACTCCTTCTAGTTGATCCAACGTAATCCATTGGTGGATTTGGGAGTGTATAGTGTACATTAAGTATTTTATGGTCTTTTCAAGGGCCTGTGCATGAAGATGGAATGTGAACCAATGAAGGAAATAGTTTCTAAAGCTATCTAAGAGTTGGCAGATTGGAGACAGTGAAGTGCAAGTGTGACTTTGCCCACAATGAAATTTTGGATATTGCCATGGAGGATTGATAAAGTGTAGAGAACAAAATCTACAACATGAAGGATTCTTGGAGAAGGAAATGTTTCCAAGGGGAGATTTCAACAACCAAGGTGCAGAGATTTGGCATGACTGTACCAGTGTGACAGAGATATAGTAAGGCATTTTATTTTGAATAGAAGTTGTGTTTTGTGGATTTTAGTGGATAGGAATGTGTGTGGGAAGAGTCTTGAAGGTTTTCTAAGGTTTCTTAAGTGGTAGGAGTGAAGGGGAACTAGTGAAATATTGTTACACATGAATGTCATAAGCAGTAGAGTCAGAAGTTCCAGACTTGAAATCTTTTAGGACAGTAAGAAGTAATTTTCTTTATAGACCAAGTTGGGTTAAGGGTGGAGTATTTTCAATCAAGGGGAAAGGATCCTCCAATTCCTCCATATTTATTGGGTGTAGGTAAATCTATGGTTGAGTTTTAGTTTCAAGACAAGAAACTATAGAAGGTTGTGTTGAAGGATTGTGTGAGAGGATAGTCATAAGAAAGTGGAAGAGAATTAAAGAATGAGAGTTTAGTGATGGGTGGATTGTACTTAGAGTGTGGATCACAAGTGGATTAGTTGTGGTTGGAACATTTTTTTAGGTCTTGAGATTGGATGGATCCATGTGAGTGATCCTAGTTGGTGGACTAAAGAAGTGCTTTGACAAATTAAATGCTTACTTTTAATGGTAAAGGTGAAGGTTGCATGCATTCCTTGTATTTTTTCATACATTATCAAGTTCTTAACCTCATTTACTGTCATAAGCTTCCCTTTCTTCATTATTTTGATAAAATAAACAATAATAAGGAAATCCTCATCTGATTCAAAATTGCATTTATTATGAAAGATATGAAAAAATGGAAGGCATGATGAATCTTTCTAAATCTGGTAACCCTACCTCACATTGAGTGTATTCACTACATAAGCCATCAAATCAATTCACAGAGGGAGATGCTTTGACAAAGCATGATAAAATTGATGCACAACCAAGCAATGAGAATTATTGTGGGCATACTCTAGTTTAACTACTCTATATATTTATAAAACATTCATTATGGAATTTGATGTTTTAGGATATGGAATAGGAGTAGTTTTCATGCAAGAAATAAGACCCGTAGTTTTCATTCAATACTTAAGTTTAATATGTTTGGTAGAACTATGTGCTTCTCTAGTAGCTGGGCACTTTGGATTATTGAAAACTTATTGTAGAATTAAGAAAGATTTATTTTGAGAGGGTTTAATGAGTGATGTTCAAAAATTTGTAATAGAATGCATGATATGTCAACAAATGCTTGGAAGGGTACCTCTTATGTTTCACTTTAGATTAACAAGAGAGATGGATGTAGTGGCTACCACTAGAAAAATGATGCAATAACACTTCTTTTCATCCTAATTCTAAGATGCCTCCATTTTAGGCTCTATAGGGTACCAATTATTGTTAATCACCTCTTCATTGCCAGTGCACCAAAAAATGCTCAAACAATTGAAAAGTAAATGAAACATCAGCAAGAGGCACTTACTAGTCTTCAAGAGAACCTAGTAATTACACAAAATAAAATGAAGCAATGGCTGACCAGCTCTGTAGTGAAAGGAATTTTGAAGTGAGAGATTGGAAATTTATGCAATTATAGCCATATAAGAAAATGACGCTAAAATAACAGCAAAAGGATAACAAGATTACACCCAAGTACTATCTTCCTCATAAGGTGTTGAAAAATATTGTAGTGTAGCATATAAACTGGAGTTACCTATGTCAACACAAATACATCCAATTTTTTATATTTCATGTTTGAAGAAGGTTGTTGGGAGAAGAATTCTGGCATAAATTGAGTTATTAGAGCTTGATGAGGAGGGAGGAATAGTTTAGGGTCCTAATAAATGTACCGTAGCAATTATGCCCCAAAATTTCTTTGCTAATCTCACAAACTATTCACAGGCTACAAAAACTTGATGGTATACTTGAAACTACATTGGTGACTATGAAAGATGTTTATTTCATAAGGTAAATACATATAAATCCTCAACTATTGTTGCATTTCTCAATCATCGAAGTTAATGGGAATTTCAGATTTTTGAGTTAGGTATCATAATTTTTTTGGAATTCTAAATCATGCCTTCAAACATGCACAAAAATAAATAGAAATCCCATTTTAAAGAAATGACACAAAAGAAACCCTAGGTGCAGGGCAAAAATCATGTAAAATTACCAAAATGTCTGTGTTTTCTGAGTAATGATCATGATTTTTAACGAAAACACAAAAATGACCATGACTATGAACAAAAGTGACTATAAAAATGTACATTCATACCACATTTTTAAGTTAAACAACCATAAAAATACATCTATTCATAGTTTATGGCAATAATGACCTATGGGAAGTAAAAACAAGCATGAAATGATCAAGAAAATGAGGAAATTATTAAAAATGACCATGGATTCATAGTCGCGCACTTGTCTTAGGGCACAAATAACTTGTTTGAGCCAAAAAAAAAAGACTCCAAAACGTTTTACCTTAGCTTGCATGAGCACGTAACACTGTTCTCTATTTGCCGCAACACTGCTCTCTGTCTAGTGCAACACTGCTCTATGTCTGGCACGTAACATAATGAATAGAATCAAACTTTTTTAAAGTTATGCCCATGATCATCGTAATTCTGACAAACATGCACATTGACTCTTATGTCATTGTAATTCTGACTAATACGGGCATAGATTAAAAAATCAAAATTTTCCTTCTATAATCTGACCAAGCAAAACAAATATAGTGCCTCGTTGGAAATTTCTATCAGAAATTGGGGTGAAATGTATTATTGCCTTAAGGTACAAACATCTACAGAAATAATGGTTACCCAAGGAACTTCCTCCAATAAACACTGATTTTTTGTAAACAAGAGGATATATCGCATAACACCATCATCATTACATGGTTTGGGCCTGTTTTCCATGGATAGCATAAAGGTCTGCTACAAAAAGTTGTTAAATTTTTGGAGTATGTTAGACCTTGTTACAATTACAAAAAATGGATACAGATTGTTCGATATAAAAAAAGTATGCATAGGTATGCACTCTCAACAAATTATATACAATAGAAAGATAATGATCAAATTAAAAGAGTAGCTATATACATTGATCGAAGGCCAAAAGAAACAAGGGATATTGTATTTTTATAAATAGTACATGATCTAGGTAAACTAATAAGCAACCCAATTGCATATTTGAGGAGCGTAAGGTAAATCGTGTATTCGTATGTGCGATAAAATCAATAAGTGTAGGGGAAGAGCTTCTAATCGATTACAATTTGAATCCCATAGATACAAACAAATTTAATATCATGGGGGTGGTACGTACTATATACCATTTAAACCAACCTCTAATTAATGACTCCAATATACCATTTTATTATTAAGTTTTTTTTCTAAGTCCATTGGTTTCATTTCGCTAACGTTTCTATATTTGACCTTTGTCACAGGACCACATGGATCCGTCACATAGCACAAATAGGGATGGTACTCCCCACCCTTCTACTGAGAAGGTAAACCTCATTGTAATTGTAAAAATTAGATAGAAGCAAAATGTTATATTATTATGTTCTTTTCTTGAGTATTTTGGAGTAATTTTGATAGTGTTAATAATATTCTTGTCACAGACAGATGTTCGGGGAAATGAAAAGGCACCTGCAATACCTCTGGAAATCTTAACGGAGCTGGACTCGGTATTATGCGATGATGAAATCACACATTCCACAAACCCGGTCCAAATGATTAAAAAGTATATCAGAAAAATTAATACTGATATTATTGGTTTGTCATGCATAGAACCTCAAACTAATGAGATAAAAGAGAGGGTGCAAAAATTGATGCGGCAAGCACAAAACTTGGAAGTAAGAAGCAATGAAATCTTTAATTATAACAAAAGTTCAATAATGGTTTATATTTTATACTTTTTTATGTCATTAACTAAAATATGTACGTGCTATTTTTACACAATTTTATGTGTCCTTATCCACCTAGTGGCCATGATAAGGGTACTAGAGGCAGTTAAGGTGATGACTATGTTCTATACATTATTGTTGCTCCTTCTTTGAACTTGCTTTTTTAATGCTAGTGTTATTGCTCATATATTTACTATGTATTTGATGCAGAGGGATCTAGTTGATGCTCTTCATGACTAATCATCCATACCTTAGGGAAATCATCATACCCCTCTCAAACAATGCTTCCACTCCTTGACTCCTTGCACCCCTCTCTAATAATTGTGAAGGTGTGATTTACTGACAATTTAGACTCCCTTTCTCCATGTTTTTGCTAACCTTTGGCATTTCTTTTCTTGTCTTTTGTTGCACAAGAGCTTGGCAATTTATGTGAATCCATTCTATTTTTCCTTGGTTTGTACCTTGGGTTACATGTATTTCCCCATTGCATTCTTCCCTTGAGTAAGCATGGAGATGATAAGTGTTGTGATGCCATTCACTTTCTTTACTGCCATTAATTTTTTTAGCATTATTTTCCTAATATAATTTTCTTTAGCTTTATTTTTGGGATAACCACTTTGAATGGCTACCAAAATCCAGAGTGAAGGACAAACATTGAGTAAAATCCATGGTAACTGGACTAAAATAGGAAAGAAGTTGAAGGACAAGTTATCCTTAGTTAATTTGAATGGATTACCTTGCCTAGTGTATAAACGATCAAATAACAATCTTAATTAGTCCAAGGTTTAGATCAACTTTGTTTATAATGTGATATCCTTATTTTTTTATTAGGAGTCTCAAAAAATTTGAGTCTTTAGAATTATTCCTATTGATGTTATTTGTTTGTCAAAATTATAGTCATGTTCAAGTATCCTTTTTGTGATTTGATGAAGTTCTGTCAACCTTGTTTATCTCTAGAATGAGTTCTAAATGTCAAGTTATTGTGAAAAACAAGTATTTTTGCACAAGGTAGAACTCTAAAGTTATTAAACATCATGCAATTTTTGTAAATTGCACACCTATTTCTGCCTTCCGCTAAGTAATAATCGCCCAACAATATATAATTTTTTGCTAATCACTATTGAAGTCCTCCTTTGGCTGCTTTATATCTTGGAGATTTTGAGCTTTCTAGAAATCAAACAACAATTAGGAATTTTTGTTGGGACTCTGCTTCCTTGGTGACTTTGCATTTAAGGAGCATGTACTTTCACACATGTTGGAAACTTATATTCACAATGTCATTTTTTATATCCTCTTTTGCAAATCTCTCTCTCTGACCTACGTTGGCAAAGTCCTCAATGAGCACATGCATTGACAACAAATTTCTTAACTGTTTCTTTCTCCTATGGCATCATTCCCATGTTTCTATGGTTTTTGATGGGGTTTTCCTTAATTCATGTTGTGTTAAGGTTTTATCAAACCCTTGTTCCATACACATGCAATTGTTGGTATGTCATTGAAATAAGGTTTTCATCCAACCGTTTTTTTTGTAAGATTTTTTTCTTCCCATTTACAACATGCCCTAGATTGATTTTGCATGTAAATTCCATTTGTGTGAGTTCCAAACCTAGAATTAGTTGTGATTTTTTTAGGGTTTTACTTGTACGGAGTTGTTACAACACTCATATTATCCCTAGTTTGCAAAATCCATGGTTGAGAAAGTTTCATAAAACTTCCTTTGTCCTCCTTCATCTCTTGTTTTCCATGCCAATATTTTGAATTCTTGATGGAGCTAAGTGACTTTTGTGAACCTCCTTTTCTCCTCCACTCCCTTCCAACATATAACTATGAGACTCCATGGTTGCTATGTAAATAAGCATTTTTTGTAAATTGTGCATCTTGAACTCTAGTTTTTATCACTTTGGTATTGGTTTTTGTTAGACTTTCAGACCTTCCTTGCAAATTGCTCCTAAGCTTCAAAATCTCACTTCTCTATTAATTATTTTATTCTCCAAACTACTTGATGCTTGTTGTCCTTGCATTTCCCTTTAGAGATCTTTACCATATAATTTGTGAAATCATTTTCTTTTGGTCATTTTATAATCTTCCTGACATCACCCAAGGTCAAACAATCAAGGAAAATGAACTACGAGTTCAACGAAGTTTCCTTCCCTTCAAAGTTTGCCTCCACACTCACAAAAATTATTGACACATACTTTGGTCATGTCAATGTTGGGGAATTTATTTAGAGAGTGAACAAAGTGGATGATAGATGACTCCAGACGAAGTGCAGTACATATCTTGGTATTATCTAGGCTGCAACATTTTCTATTTTAGTGAAATCACTTGAACTATTATTGGCATGTGCTCAACATTATGATTCTGTGGAAAGGAAAATCTTTGGACTTGTCAATGATCTTATCCTTGATGTTACACTTGATGTCATTAAACAATATACTAACTTATGAAAAATAGTTTCTCTAATTTTAAAATCTGCAAAGCTATGATAAGCTTTTGGATCATTGCACCAAATGTATAAATGATAATTGGTTAAGAAAGTGAAAAAAAATAGTTACTATCTTAGAAAATATTCTCACAAGACTGAATTTATTGAAATTTGAATGAATTGATCACGTTATTGAACAGGGTCATATGGAATCAATTTGCCAAACTATTTCTCCCTTGGATATTCTATTACATGCTCACTGTTGTTGAAAATAATGATAGAATTGATAGGGGAAATTTGATTAGTGATTATCTTCATAATCAACTCTATGATGTATAGGAAGGAAAATGTAGCTCAATGACTTTTTAACTCATATATCTGCTAATAAGAAGTGTAGCATTGCTATAAAGTAGGAGTCATGGGTCTTGTTCAAAATAGAGTATATAAACATTCCTCACTATTGGAGTTTAAAGAATGGCATAGCCATTATAATAGTGTAAATGATTCTTTTATCTATTATAATGCCATGCTTTGGAAAATGGTCTTAACAAAAGGCTTTCATTGGAGGCTATTGTTTCTTTTGTAAATTGGGGAAATCGGTTTATTCAATTTTCCATGTGTACTTATATCAAAGTTGAAGGCTTCACCATCACTAAATATAAACTCCCAATGCATGCTATCAATAAACTCATAATATTGGAGTTATGTAGGTAGTTGTGTGACTTGCACAAACTTACTCTCAAGAAAACATAAAACAAGTGTTTAGTTTTCAATTATAACTGGTAATTATTCTTGTTCTTCTTATCTTAATGATAAAAATGTTGAGGGTACGAAAAATATTACTCTTCACCCATACAATAAAAGATAATTTTTTTATTCAAGGGGAAACATTCAAAATTTACTCGAACAATTCTACAAATATGAACTATATTTTGAAGATTTTTGGGCTGATTGTGAAAATGAACATGTAATTAGGAAGAGATATTATACAAACTAACCTCTTAGAAAATCAAATTGTTCCAAATAAGCAGGATACCCAAAAAAATTTATTGATCCAAAGGCATTGGGTCTTGGTTACAACCTGCAAAATATATGCTCAGCCTATTACAAAGATGAATTGGTCAATTGCTAAAGATTCTTATGTCAAGAATAAGGCCCAGCAAGTTAAAGGAAGAAGGAAGAAACAGGTTTTTGACAAAGATATTGTAGCTCCTCACATTGACACACAAGACATTCTTGCAAAGGAGATTAATATTGATAATTAGGGCATAAGATATGAAGAGATTGTCACCCCCATTTGCATAAAGAATAAAAATAAATGGAGATATATGATTATCATATTGCTAAAGTTGTTTTTGGTGAATTAACTAGGGAAAGTGATAAAGAAATCATAAAAACTAGAATGTCTTTAACTTTGCACAATAAATATAAAGACGAGGAGATTAAACCACAACTGAAACAAGAAGCGAAATAAACTGTGTTTTTATATTCAATACCTCATTGGGCCTATTGATTATTATTGTATACCTATTCAACTCTCCTTTTTGGATAAAATGTACCAATTGTAAGTGAGATTGGAAGCCTCATACAAACCACAAGACATAGAGGGATTCTCTACTTACTCAAGGATTAAAAATTTGTTGCTTTATTAGGTTTATCACCCACTAATCAACCTAAAGAAATTATTAGACCCTTCTAACATTCTTTCAATCACTTGATAACATTTGATAACACTGATTCATTATAGAAATCAAGACACTAGTGACTACCCCATATTTGCCTCACACAACTACCATGTATCCAATCACCATAACTTGGACAACCTTTTACACAAAAAATAAAACCAACTTGTTTACACTCTTGGAGACTCCTGTCACAACCATTCACTTGGTCCCTGGCCATACACAACATAAATTTTGAACCAAACTAATAAAATTTACCCACTATTACCACTGTCACTTTAGGAGAGTCTTCCATACCTCTGAGACAGTCACTTTTTAAAGGCCTTCCTTCAATTACTTGGCCTCAACTACACTTGGAATGAATGGAGTCATGTTCCCTACACCTTTCCATGCCCTTGGCATACCTTCCAATGCTTTAGTACATTTTGTACTCTCAAAACTTGCAAGTTTATTGTTGTTTAATGTATTATTGCTCTTGCACCATTATTGCTAATATATTTAATGTTTTATATATTTAATGTATTATTCTTTAGGTCATGTCAATGATCATGTGAAAATTTCGCCTCATCTAAGGTCAACCCCACATGTATTGTCAACTACAATGTCAGCAACACACAACACGAAGACATCCTCTACTGCACATCATATTGGTAGATCCCTCTTTTTCTCTCTCTTTTGTTATGTATTTATTTCCCTTGAAGTGTTCTTTCTTGGGGGTATTTCATAGTGGATTCATTTTCTGAAGCAGGAGATGCACATGAGGATGCGCCAGAGCCAAATACTGGTGATAACATACCATCATTTCTTGGATCTTCCTGTATTTCTAGCACGGGAACATTGAAGGCCACATTGGTGGTGAGCGATGAAGAATTGATTCCCTTAAAGATACAAAAGGTTCTAGGTACTTTAAAAAATTTAATATATATAGTCCAATTATAATTATTGATCATTCATTTTGGACTATGATCCCATGGATTTTTTGCACAAAATGATATTTTTATAAAAATCTTAATGACATTTCATTGCAGATATTCAGGCCCACCATACATAAAAGGTGGAACATCATATGTGAACTAACCCTAATCCACTATTTTGATTTCATATCATTGCTAGAATAGTTTTCCTTTGATCCATTTCTTGAACTATATTAAAGGTAGCTTCAATTCATTTCTGAATCTAACAGGTTTTTTTTTTCTTTAAAGGTGGAATGACCAAGAAAAAATGTTAAAAGATGAACTCACAAACCGTATGGTTGGGTTGTTCGGAGCTGACACATTCGACAAACCAAGCTCCTTGAGAAAGCATGCATATATCTAAATTATGTGTGGGACCAATACAGGACACATTTATAAAGTACGAGCGTCCCTCCATGACTCAAGAGGAGTGGAAGGACCCAATTTTGGATGTGAAGGAGACAATTGAAAGGAAAAAAGGAAATATACTAGCACATGCCAGAAGAAGGCATGTGATACTATTAAGAATTTAATTATGTAGTAATTACTCTTTATATTTATATAATCTAACATATTTAAAACTTTTCATAGACTAAGTGACACATCAAAGGAAACCAAGGCAAGACAAGAAAAGAACGGACAACACAAGCTCAACTATGGTGCTTATATGAAACTTTCCGCATGAATTTTAAGTATCAGCAAATGAGATATTGCATCAAAATATTTATGAATTGCAAATGATTTTTTTTTATGAAACAATACAAACAAAAATCAAGATACTAAGCAAAAATTTAGGGCTCTGAGTTCAATAGAGTGCCCACAGAAGATGCAAGAGAATTGCCTACCAACAAGACTATAAAGCCATGGCTAAATGGCTACGAGAATTGAGTGGGAAAATAGGAGATTATGGTGCATTCGTCACAAAGGTAAATAAGCTAAATGAAAATTATTTCAAATTGAATGCTTTACCAATAATTTATTTGATGTTAAGTTCCAACATAAAGTGACTGTATTTGTTTTAAATAAGAAAGCAATGCGCATGACATCGGAATGCAACCTATTAATTGTGGATCACAACCTGCACATGATGAAGGTCTGGATGTGGAGGTATTCATTTTCTATTCAAAATTTTTATGTATTTATTAATATAATTAAACATCTTAAATTGAAATTGGTGTAGTAATTAATGTAACCTTTTTTCTTAATATTTTAGAGCGTGTAGCCATTGGTGACAAAGTGGAACATGATTTGGGTAGACAACATCATGAATGTGATGTTCCCCCATCGGGTAAAGAGGACCATTGTTATTCCTTTAAACAAATTTAATTGCAATTGTTGTATTGATTAATGTAACCTTTTGTATTTCAACTCCAGAGGATCTATAGGGTGTTTAGCATGTTGAGGTTGAGGCTAGACAAAATGATTTGGAAGATGATGTGGCCCCATCAGGTAAAGAGTGTCATGATTATATTCTTTAAATTAATGAAATACTTGTAACAATAATAAAAAAATGTTTTGAATTTAACCCATTTATTTTTTATTGTAGAGAACCCCCCTTTGCATCAGTGTCATTGTCCTCAATATAGAACTAGGCATACATTGAGATCATCAGAAGAGGGTAGAATAACTAAAGAGGGCGGGAATGATGAAGAAAGCAATGCCCCACTTAGTCTTTACATAGCTTCACAATAAAACAAAAAAAAATGATTATAATCTACCTTATTTGATAATGACTGAATTTTATGTATTATTGAATGTAATTATATGCTAATGAATATTCATGAATGATATGTGTGATGAACTATAACTAATTGAATGTTTGAAGATGATAAGTTGATGATCACTGAGCTACAAAAGTGAATGCAACAAATTAAATTAGTTAATGTATTGTATTTTCATTGATGTCAACTTAATATGGTTTGATTGTTCATACACATATTGTCATCTGAAGAGACAAAGTTTATGTGGTCCATAAAACATAATAGGCTAGTATACACCGAGTGATAGCGAACACCGAGCAGTTCAAAGTGCATACCAAGCACAATGATAACCGAGAAAGTGTTACCGAGAAAGTGTATACCGAGCACGATAGTAAATGGATTCAATGATCGAGCATAACTAAAGTTGGTGACCGAGCATAACTAGAGTTAAAGAACAACAAAATTGCTTAGCTGGAAAAGCTACAATTTAGGGATTGAGTGATTGATTGCTTTATTTTCAACGATTAGTTAAACTAAAGCATGGAATGAGATTTAAAGCACATTTTACTCATAGTTATCAATGAGAGATTTAAGGAATAAAACTAAAGGAGAGATTACGGGATAAAGAAACGCATGGCAAGTTTTATGGATCAAGAAGAGATCTACAACAAAAATAAGGAGATTGAGTTGCTAATCATGTCTATATAAAGAGACAAGGAATTCATTATCAAAGAGAGGAATGTTGAATATATTTTATGTGAAGATTGAATTCTTCATGCATATCTGATCATACAGGTTGAAGAACAGAGCCAAGGAATTCTACGAACATCGAGCAACAAAGGAAAGAGCATTCACTGAGCAGAAAAAAGAAAGAAAGCAAAGGAACTGAAGTGTATATTGATTAGAGAGGTATTATATAAATAACAATAGATCTGAATATTTGCAAATGAAAGTTGTATTTTGAACAGATCATTTACTGTATCAGTTTAACCATTGATTCAGAAAATCTCTTAAACGAGTGGGATTTAACACTCCTTATTATATTGAGATACTCAAGAGTATCAAAAGGTTTTCTTGTTGACAACATAGTGAGTGCTATGTCAAAAGACAAATTGTTGGTTTCAACAGTGTGTATTGTAACCTTTAACAGGGTTGGCTCTTCACCGAGCTCACTTCAGAAGAGTGAAAATATTTTGGGTTATTGATCCCAAGTGGTTTTTCCCATATTGGGTTTCCATGTTAAACTCTATGTGTCAAATGTGTATATGTTTCATTGCATTGATACTTTTCATTACACATTATTGAAACTATATTGGTCAGTTAACACTAAGTTTATTTGTTGCTAGTCGGTAAAATCTAGAAAAGATAAACAACATATCTTACCGAGCAATTTATATTTGTTAAGATTATTTATGGCATACATCTTGATGAAATTGGGACTGTAAGATAACTGAGGGTATTATATTTTAGAGATAAATTTTTGGTTGGATCTTTTGGAATTATTTTTAAGGCCACTAATTCACCCCCCCCCCCCCCT
>MU223054.1:1447453-1486378 GCA_018584345.1 Thuja plicata | reverse complement strand
TGCATGATAGTTGCTACATCATCACAATTTCTGATCACATCCTCATTAATCTTTAATTGATGTTTGAATTTGGCCACAATGGAGTGGATGTGTCCTTCGGGGTCATAATCTCTACTCTTGGAACTATTTAGTTTGAAATGAGTATTAATATACTATTGAACTTCTGATAGCATGTTAGATCCAATGGTAAGTTCTGCAAATTTCACACTATGTGGCATGTAAGTACCCTTTTTCCTTGGAGCTATGATTTCCTTCTCCAACCATAACATTTTCCACATAAATTCAAAGAATCCTACTCTTTCAAAAACATGAGTAGGTAAAATATGGGGTTGTTGTCTGCACCCATAAATTCTAATCATAGTATACTTAGTGAAACATATCCAATCACCAAAATTATGGGGATATCCTCTGTCAGGAATGAACTCCTTAGGTTTGAGCATGCTTTTGATGTTTTTTGGCACCCTTTCCTTTTGGTATCTCATCATTCTGAAAACCCACAGTACAAAAACATCCTGAAAAATGTTAAAGTTGTAATCTATGTTGTCCTTGTCCCAAGACCCGCACCATAGCTGTACTAGAAACCTATTTCCCTGATCACCTTGTGTGGTTAATTTCAAATATTCTCTAAACTCAGTAACATTTTGGAAGAGAATCAAATGCAGCAATAAAGAATAACTTTTGAAAGACTTTGTATTCTTCCAGTTTACCAGTTGTTGATGCAAGGTCCTCTCGATTTCAGCTGCAAAATTGAACTCCATGTAGCAGTTGGGGTTCTGAATTCTCATAGACATAAACATAAAATCCAATGGGATTTTAGGTCTAGCATCCTTGCCACAGAGATGTGCCCAAGCAAAATATGTATTTTGGAAGAAACTCATGAAGTTTCTAGTTGGGTGTGGCCCCTTGTTGTCCACTGGCATTATCCTGTTATTTGCTCCTCTTTTGGTAAAGTAGGAGATTTCCCTAAAACCAGCTGACTTCACATGTCGCTCAAAATCAATAGAAAACTGGTCCCTATCAATTTTGGTTAGGGATTGCTTTCTCAAGCCAAAGCATTCCTCTATATATCCCCTCGTAATGCTCAAGAGCGGGAATCCATCCATTTTTCAGTTCATTCTAATCTCAGGCTTGTAATTCTCAGCTAGGAAATTCAACAACTCAATGTCTACAAAGACATTGGGAACTATGACCTTGGCTAGGTCTAGTCTCCATGGGCTTGACCTTGGCTCCTTCTCATTTCTATTTGAATAGAAGAACCAGAATAATGACCTGTCATGCATTGGGAGTGTGGGGTCTTTGCATGCACTCCACTCATCCATGAAAACATTTTTAGCCTCTGAGTCTGCTCACCCTAGCAATATAGTAAGGAGGGTGGACTACGGTGCTCTTTCTTTCACAATCTTATCCTTCTCTGAGGCCTCATTCTTAACGCTAGTTTCCTTCCTCTTAGACATATTTATCTTTATAAAACTAGCAATGTAGTAAGCTACAGAGTTTTGAGAAAAGATTTTAAAATTACTGGTTTGTTAATGGCGGGTTCACAATTCTCCTCATCGCTCTTGCTTGTCCAGCTTCTTCGTCTCAAGAGTGCAAATGTATTTGAAAATGCTTCACAATCTTTTATAACTTGCCTCATTAAATGCATATTAATTCTGACATTTCTCATCATGACATCTCGAGCAAGCTGCCTTCAATATATGTCATATCATCATTAAAGATTTCGAACATGCATTAAATATTTTCACTTTTTGCCATTTCGCCAGCCTCAAAATGTGTTCTTGTGAAATAGAAAAAATTTGCTATATCGCAACCTCCTTTAACATGTCCTGCGAAATAACAAAAATTCGCTATCTCGCAACCTTGATTTACTTACCCCGCGAAATGGCAGAATTTCGCTATTTCACTACCTTCATATTTTGTCTCTGCGAAATGGAAAATTTTTGCTATTTCGCACCCTTTGATTTCTGCCTTAGTGATATAGAAAAATTTCGTTGTTTCGCACCCTTTGATTTCTGCCTTACCAATATAGCTAAATTTTGTCGTTTCGCACCCTTTGATTTTTGCCTTAGCGATATAGCAAAATTTCACTTTTTCACGCCCTTTGATTTCTGCCTTAGCGATATAGTGGAATTTCACTATTTTGCAGCCTCATGAAATGTATGCTATGAAATTGCAAAAAAGGCCTGATTTGCTTAGAAATTTTGCTATTTTGCACCCTTTCATGTCCAATTTCGATTGCCACTTTCGACCAATATTGGCATAGAACATTCGACCTTATCCATCATGTGTCCAAAGTTTGACTAGAAAAATAGCGGCGAAGCAATGTGTGGATCATTCGACCAATATTGGTAGAAACTTAGACCAATGTCTGGTCGAAAAAGGGTGCCAATTTTACTAGTGATTGCTTTATTTTCAATGATTAGTTAAACCAAAGCATGGAAGCAGATTTAAAGCATGTTTTATTCACAGTTATCAAGGAGAGATTTATTGAATAAAACTAAAGGATATCTTTACAGGATAAAGCAACGCATGGTGATTTTTACAGATCAAGAAGAGATCTAGGACAAAAATAAGGAGATTGAGTGGCTAATCATGTCTATTTGGAGGTATGAGAAATATGATTTATGTTTAGTTTTCTTGGAGAAAACTCTAAAATTTGTGTCTCTCTAATTAAAACCATGTGATTACATATGACCACTTCCCAATGGGGAAGACATTTCATGGGACTTACAACTGGATTATCAGAAGGTAAATGCAACAAATTTTTTTGATTTCTGTGGTATTTTTGTAGTGATAAGGCAAGTTGATTCAGAACTTATTTTATTTTTTACTTGAAATTTGTACATTTTTATATTTCTCTTACAGATCAGTTGTATATTATTGATATGCAATTATTTGTATGAATGTGTAGGTGCAAGGAAACCTTCAGTTGTTTCTATCCAAGGTCTTTCTCTTGGTGGTGGACTTGAGATTGCAATGGTATGCATTCATCCTTTTTTTTTATTCATGTAGGATACTTACTAGAAGGGTTGAATGTCTATCTAGGTTTGTACATTGGCAAGGTTGTGAAATTTGTTATTTTCTTTTATTTGTTGAAAGGCATCACAAAAAGATAATTTCTTTGGATATTTCATGAAATGGTCTATAGTTGTTTTCATAACATAGTGTAGGTCCTCCACTACTATGCATCATATTTTTGTGTTTATTTTTGAAGCATTTTAGTTAGGCACACCAGCAATGTAAATGGAATTTTGTAGGCCTGAACTAGAGCTATAAGGTATCAAAAAGTGTCACATCTTAAAGTTCCTATTTAGATTGAAAGTCAAAAAATGTGTTACTTATGTGGACATATTCACATCAAATTGCTTGTTATACAATATAGAAGCAAGTTTTATCATGCTATTTTTGCACAAATGTTTTTCTATATCATGAACTCAAAAGGTCGATGCATACTTTGGTATTTATAATTTATTGTGACCTAATATGATCTAATTTCATTGAATGTCTTATTAGCTTCAACTTACACTGATGTCTTCATATTGTTCGTGAATTAAAATTGATGCTAATGTTGGAAGGCGAGAGTTATAATGAGAATTCTGAGTAGCACTGTCATTTTGGTTGGTTGTTCCTTGTTTGCACTCAGGTGGTATATCAAGGGTGGTAATTCATTTGATAGGTCCTCCACTGACGACAACCCTCTCAAAAAACAACCTCGCCCTTCCACCTCCTGAGACCTTCTCACTACACTGTCAATTTTTTTATCCCACTACTTTTTTTTTTAAACACTTTGTGAGCGTTTTCAATTATGATCCACATTTGAAAATTGAAATTGGGATTTCGTTGATCATTTTTTATGTTCCTTGTATTAATCATGCGCATCATTTCTTCTGTGAGAAAAGATTAGACAAGAAAAAAGTGCCAAGGGAAACATGTCAAGATTCATCCTTGTCTGTTTTAACCCAAGGAAACTAAAACATAATAGTAATAGGAAGATGATTCAGTAATTGAGCACCCTAATTTTGCACATACTATTCAAAATATTTTATAGAAATTTTAGATTAATTACTCCTATTTTTTTCAAGTACCTTATTTGGCAAGTCTTCTACTTATAACTAAGGTTTCAGGGTCATATGGTCATATCATCAAATATGATGTCACTACATGTTTTTTGTGTACAAAATGGCCCAAAAAATGAGACCAATACTTGTGCACTAAATCATGTTTTATTAGTGTGTTGATGTGTGTCATCACATCATTCATTTCTTTTTAGAATTAAGGAATATATTTCATTCATCCATGGATAGTCAACATCAGCAATAACAACTTTAAAGTCACAACTATTAGTGCAATATTGTAAAAAATATTGGGTATTAAATCAGAAAATGTGTACATTAAATCAACAAGTTTGGACATTAAATTAACTACTGAATCCTCTCTCCTAATAGATAGAAATTGAGACTACAAATATGTTTTAGATATTTGGGATAATATACAAGAGGGTTTGATAATATATTTCTTTTCATCATGGAACTTACCTTCACCACCCTCATACAAGGTCATTTTCACCTTGTTTTGTAACAACACTTACCTATAAAACTCTTCAACCCCCTGAATGAGGCATCAAACACAACTGAACTCCAAGGTTCACCATGACGAAATCAACATAATAGAGGCAATCTCAAGTAAACAATATATCATCAACCAACTGCCAGATCTGATCCAACCTATATATTAGAAAACCAATACCTTCAAGTTCACCATAATCCTTATCATTACTATGATTCCCAAACACCAAACATCTTAAACATCCAATCAACAACTTATCACAATTACTTAAAAATATTTTATTAACCATTCCTCAAAATTAGGCAAAATTGAATCAGTTTACAAAATGGTCATCCTAGTTTAGTTAGTAAACATGGTGTTGGTGACTCCACATGAAAATTCAGCCCTTGGACCCCTTGACCAATGAGAAAAGAGACAACTGATATCAGTGACCAATTACTTACAACCTTCAAGTGTCCTCTTTGTGATGGATTTGAATGGGAACAAAATTAGGTTCTAATTGTGACAAGGTGACACTTAAAATAGTTTGACATAAACTTGTTGTGAACAATCCAGAACTCCCTTTTAACCTCGGTTAAGTGAAAGGAAGTGAAGGAGAAGTGCAATACCAATCCACTAAAACTCCAATGGTTTACAATCAAAGGTTAAAAAATGGCAATTAAAATCTTCCAAACTATCTACAACAACTGGCAATGATAGTGAGTAATAAGAACTACACTTTTGACAATGTGGGACTTGTTAAATAGTTTCTAGCAAAGGACTATCCTTGAGGAGTGAATGGAGTACTTAGGAAAATTAGCACACAATAATGATATCCAACAAAAGTGTATACAAACCCTAATGATCCAAATTGTCTCTATTATAAGGATTGAACAATTAGGAATTTGATCAATACAAATAGACTTCAAGAATCATCTAACATCCCTAGATATTATCATTAAATACTAACTTAATTCAAGCTCGAATACTAACTTAATTTGTTCCTTGATGTTTGCTTCTTCCAGAGAGAACTTAGGATTTCACAATGAAACCTGGTCTGCACACTAGGCTAAAGCTTTGTCAAATTAGTCCACTCGGTTGTTGCATATGGAAGGTGCCTCAAGATTTACAATGATCAAGCCCTATTCACTAAGGACAAAATTCTTCATTCCTTGGTGAGATACAACTTCTCACCTCATATATCCCCTCACAAAACTTTGATCACAACTTAATTGTTGATCACATTCCATTTACTGATTGTCTTCATGAGACTTGTTGCCCACATGCCCTTCATCTATTTGTACATTCCCAAACTGGTGTCCTATGACATCCCACACCATTCAAATCCTATCTAAGATCATTCTACCCTTTTCTCTGATCCCATACAACCATTCACTTTTCACTTTCTAAAGATCATCCCTTTGTATCATTAACTCTGCCAGCCAAGTTCAGTGGTTGTCCTATTCTACTAACCATTACCAATAGGACTTCCTCCTTTAATCAACACCCTTTTGTTCCCTTGGGTTTCTAACATTCAAAACTCCCTAGAATCTTCCCACACTATTCTCAACTCTTATTAACGAACTTACTCCCAAATCCCAACATTGGCATTGGTTACATCTTTTAATGTCATTATAACAACTTTGTCCATGCCTATAGACACTCATCTCACTATTCATATATTGGACTCACAACCCTTCAAACACTTACAAACATTTTTAAACCCTCCAAAGACTCTTCCTACATCCTTTTATAACATCCTCCAACATTCTTTGTGTGGACAAAGTCCCTCTGACTTGCGCTGTCATTGTTATGTCTGCACTGTGACAGGTTACAGTCCCTTGCATGGATCCATTCCAAGTGAACTCTAATGCATGTCCTTCTGCTACTTTAGAGACATGTAATGAACATATTGCCCCATATCCATGCCCAATTTGAGGTCTTTACATGCATAAAATTTAAGGGAATCTACATTTTATTGTTCACTGGATCCCCTAGATGAGGATTTTAGCAGTCTATAGAAAAACTCGGATATCTTAATCAATACTGCATGAAATAAAATGCCACAAAAACCAAAATGACAAGGATTAAATGCCTCCCAAAGGCACTCCTCTACCTTGACAACATTAAGACACCACACCTCCATGTTAGGAGAGTAAACGATTCCTAAGGCCTTATCATGGGCTCTCACCACCATTACCATTTCATTCTCAGTCTCTGCTGCCTTTGAGACTAACTCATCCATCTCATTCCATTCTCCTTGGCATTCCAAACCATCTTCATTTTCACAATAATCAAGTAGTGATATGCTCATAATTGAAAGACACAACATATCAAATTCACCATGACTACCATCATAAGTTTGGATATTAGACAAGTTTTAAAAAATGGAAAAACCTGAAATTAAAAAAGTTGTCTCTGGATTGTATAGCAAAGTATGAGAATGATTTTTTGAGATTAATTCTTAGTTGCTGAAAATAATAATCAGTCCTTTTATGGAAAACAATACCATCTTGTAATATTTTATATAAAAACTACATGACATTTTCCTTTCAGTCAGTTATTATTGTCTCAATTGGACCAGCTTCATTTTCGTCTTCAGGATCAAAGTCCACAGAATTACACATTGGTGGAGGGAGAAGTAGAATTTCAAATTCATTAGAAATGGAAAACACAGTATTGGCAATACTCATGCCTACTATTATTCTCCATGATGTTGTGTTTGGTCCTCCCATAACTAATTCTACAATTCTCATCTAGCAAGATGTAACATACTAACTATGCACCAAATAATAAAATCAAATATATCATCAATTAATGATCAATTCAAATATATGACTACTTGATTAAATACCTTCAAATGAAAATGAATCTAACTAACAGTTCCATTTCACTTTTTTCAAAAGATAGAATTTAATAGCTCAAATAACTAACAATGCATGAACCAAAGAACCTTCTTGTTTTCTCTTCTGCAAGTGCACCTGACAACTTCCAAGAGAGGAAGAGTATCATTAGAAGTTTTACCTCCCAACCATTGATCTTATGATCTTGACCTTAACATTCTCCCGCACGATATCCTTTCAGAAGTGGCCTAGCCCTATATGAGAGATGCAAGAACACAATTCAGTCTTTCATGCCATCCGAGTCTTGGTGTTAGAACCCACAACTTTCATAACCAATCACACCCTAGAGACTTATTCGCCTATGAGAATGACCTTCCTAGCTAGACAATGCCCTAGTGCTTCTAGTGACTGGCGGTTACTACCTATTTGCCTTGGCCAAGGTTTTATACATGCAAGCATTGTACTTCGTGATGTCAATGTCACCAACAAACTCATGGAAGATGAAAATTGACTCTCTCATTAGGTCTTTTCCAACCTTAAGGACTTCTTGTTATAAATGGCTAATACATTATCTTACTAACCAAGGCCTATGAACACATTCCTAATTTTCTAGGAAGTCCTTATTTACCCTTCTCTATTAAATGACAAAAACATTGTCTTATTGACCAAGGCCACGTGAACACGTTCCTAACTTTCTAGGAAGTCCTTATTTTCCCTTCTCTATACTTTTTAGGTTAAGGTTCAGATTTTGCAATATCATAAGCCTTGCTGGAGGACAAACATTCACTTGAAACCTTCCAACATGGGTTGAGGGTTAGGCCATACCCCCTTAACCCAGGTTTTTATGTAACCATTCCCTAAGGCAATCCATGTTTTACAAACATAATAAGGCCTTGTCCCATCAGAGTATTAGCATCTTTCAAAGCCTCTCTAGTCTTGATCTTAGCATTCTTTTCTTGTTGAATCTCTTTAGCCATTATTTCATTTTCAAGCTTCAAGGCATCATTCTCTTGTTCAAGTTGCTTTATTTGATCTGAATTATCATTGTCTGAATCTTATTTAATCATGCCTAATGATGAGAGTGTATGAAGTAGAAGATATCATGCGTATGTCGAAGGTGCATAGATCAGACAGAGTGACTGAACAAAGAAGTGAAGGGCAGAAATGAGTTATCATATTCAAGTGAATTAGGGTAAATCTCTTAATAGAGTGGTCCTAACAGAACTTTGTAAATATCCTAACAGATTTCTTACTTAGTTGTAAGTTTAAATCCTTTAATCAAGGTAGACCTAATAGTCTGTAAGCTTTTAACAGGGCAGACCCCTCACAGGGTAGATCATCAGAAGTGATCAAAAATAAATCGAATATGTTCAAGCATGTGCCCCAAATTTTCATAGAAATTAACATACCATAGGCCCCAATTAAAATCGCCCAACCCTGAACATCCAAATTGGCACTAAAATCGACTTCGCATTGAGAAATTGATTGCACTAACAAGGTGGTAGAGAGAGAGAGAGAGAGAGAGAGAGAGAGAGAGAGAGAGAGAGAGAGAGAGAGAGAGAGAGAGAGAGATCCTTAAGTTTCTTGATGAATCCATCATCTCTCCTTAATTTGAATCTCAAGTCACCATTTTTTTCTTTTTCTTTATCAAGGTCTTCAAGTGTTGCTTCAAAGTTCTCTTGTAAATTTTTTGAATCCATTTTGATCTCTCTTAAACTGTTAGACTTTCTCTCCAAGGGCCAATAACTCTGATACCAATTGTTAGGATTAGGTAATACTGAGGGGGGGTGAATCAGTATTACAACACTTTAAATAAATCTTAAACTAATTCCAAATAAACCATAAGCATACCTAAATATATTAAGGAGAGCTATAAACCATAAGCATACCTAAACCAATTCCAAATAAACCATAAGCATACCTAAATTTTATGAATCCATTTCTTTCTCCCTTAAGTTGTTAGACTTTCTCTCCAAGGGCCAATAGCTCTGATACCAATTGTTAGGATTAGGTAATACTGAGAGGGGGGTGAATCAGTATTATAGCACTTTAAATAAATCTTAAACCAATAAATGTCAACCCCAAAAAGTGAATTTCTTTGGAAAACAGTGGCAATCCCTGAGTAGAACCATTTCAAACCTAGCTATGGATTTTCTTTTGAATTTGAAACTAGAAATCAAATGAGGGTTTTCATCTTCAGACAATTTTGTAAGAACACGTAGGTTCAATTTGGCAGCGTTTCAATATAAAAATCTTCAACATATGCAAATGAGACCATGAAACCTACATTTATAGCTTTTGGAGGAAAAAGAGCAAATTGAAACTATAAATTAATTCACTTTTCCCTTATATAAGAATGCATTTTACCCTAGGTATAATTGCCTCAGAACATACACAGTCTGTCTCAACCATAAAACAAATTGTGTCCTTATACTTTTCAACTAGTTCTTCAGGAATTCTGATTCTTTCCTTCATTTGCCTCTAAAGGATCTTGATCATCCCAAATAGTTCTCCATCAACCCATGTGTTATTATGTCTTTGGTAGCTCTCAGAAAGCTGAATACTAGTAGGTATCCCTTTTCTCCAACCACTCAGGTGCATACCAGGAAACTTGTGCTCAATGTCAATATACATATGCATTAAGAGTGAGCCAAATCGAAAGGTTCTGGACTTGTCCTTCTTGATTAGTTTGACATTCTCCAAAAATTGTTGTGCTAGAACCTTGCATAGATTATAAGTAGTATTTTATTTCACCATTTTGTAGGTCATCATGATAACACCTGCAGATATTGAGTTAGGTCCACTACTATAGTAGAATTTGTAACCAAAACCTACAAACATTAACATTATTCATTACAAACCACCACATTGCATTTATGAGGTATGTATCCATCATAGCATTAATCATTAAACTAATCCATCACATCTCACAAATCTAAACATCATCCATCTTGCATAATCTACATGACACATAACACATCATAAATAAAAGTTGCATATCACAAATAACATGTATAAAATTCACATTCATCTGCATCACAAATCGTTAGAACCACAACATATAATATTACTCATAAATCACATCACACATCCTGCATCATAAACGCCACTCCCATCATTAGCTCAAACTTATTCATAAACTCATCATCTAAACTCCAAACTAAAATATGTCTGATGCCACCAATCCAAAGATGTCCGAATTCAGTAGGTGAATTGATTAATTAATTCTTCTGATTCAAAGTTTATTCTTGACTGCAAATTAATGGTATGCACTGATATTAAATTGTCTTTAATTATGTACACATGTCAGATTTATGAGAATTCCTTCTCCTAACAAGATTATGGTTCCATTATACTTCAGTAAGATATGATTCCTTAGGTTTATCTCTTGAAAATTAAATTCATTGAACTTGATGTAATTGGCTTTCCAATGCATACGGCTAAGATCAATCCATAATATATCTTTAATGAAGTAGGCATGATTTACTTAGATGAATTTCTTTCCTATATGTGAATGCACAGAGATTCATTTCTAACTTTAATAAATATCTTTCTCTTTTTTTCATTTTTTTTAAGTCCACCCAAAAAATTATTATAAAGTGATAATAAACATATCACTTTAACAAATTCTTATAAGCACATATACCCACACGGGTGTTAGGGAGATGCAAAATTAAAATGAAGGCAAAAAAATGCCCTTTATGTGTTGGTGGTGACTTCTTAGGGTAAACAAAACACTAACACAAAACATAGCTTGTTCATTTTGACATTCATCTTTTCTCCTTGCCAGGCATCGCCATGGTTTCTTTTGAAGCTTGAGGGTACTCATAAGATTTTGAGGGCATATGTGCAAGTCGTGGCATCATCAACATGTATCTTTGAGGGCTTCCTAATCCTTTTTTGCATGTCTTGGATAAAAAATCTCTATATACATTGTTTTACGTTGCCATGGTTGCCCATTATGCGAGACTTTCTTCATTCTTTACTTTTATCTCCAGCCTCCTCTTAGAATGTCAGGCTCATTGAAGAATATTTCATTCCTAATTCTTCTTTTTTTGATCTCACTAACCTTGCTATAGCAGATGAAACCTTGTATTATTTTTCATCTCATTTATTAACTATCCAAACCTGTGATCAACTAATTTTTTAAACTCTATTATTACTTATTTTTTAGGCACCAATGTTTATGATTGTATGTCCAACGAGGATGTTGTCGGACATAAAGCGTTCTCATCGGAGTGTCAAATTCCACTGATGAGGATGTTGTATGTCCGATGGCATCCTCGACAAATGTGCAAACCCTGACGGTCATCAGCATTCTGATGACGTGGAAAATTCCACCGACGAGGATGTTGTATGTCCGACGGCATCCTCGTCGGATGTGCAGACCCAGACAGTCGTCAGCATTCCAACGACGTGGCAAATTCCACCGATGAGGACGTTGTATGTCTGATAACATCCTCGTCAGATGTGCAGACCCTAGCAGGCGTCAACATTCCAACAACCTGTGGAATTCCACCGACGAAGATGTCGTCAGACATACAACATCCCCGTCGAAATGCCAGCCCCTAGCTGAGGTCAGAATTCTGATGACATGTCAAGTTCCACCGACGAGGATGTTGTCGGACATACAACATCCCCATCAGAATGGCAGCCCCTAGAATAGGTCAGAATTTCGACGACATGTCAAGTTCCACCGACGAGGTTGTCGTCAAACATACAACATTCTCGAATGCAACCTCTTGTCGGAAATCTGACAGATATTAGTGTCGAAATTCCGACTCCGGTGAGCGTCGCGACGAAAAGTTTTCAACGGTGACGTTTGTCGGTTGTCCGACAATGTCCAGTCAGAATTTCGACAAACGGTCATCAAAAATATGCCCCAAATGTACTTGTGCATAATAGAAGCCGATGGAAATGTGTATTGTGTTTCAACTGGAGAGAAGCATGATAAAACTCCTATTACTGTACAACCCCATCTTTTGTAACGTTGTCGTCCTCCTATCCACCACCTTTTGTCACCCTCCTGCGCTCCCGTCCTATATGCCATTGCCGACGAAACTTTTCCTGGCAGCTGACAATTTGCGTGAGACAATTTGCTAGTGGTGTTTTCCCATATAGGGGAGTCTATCAGCTAATTATAGGGGGAGAATTGCTACAGGATTTTTTCCCATGAAAACAAATTGTAATAAAAGAACATAAATGAATGTAATTAATTTGCATCATTGTACTTATGAAAGGGTGACTTTTGTAACCACCCTTGGGGTAATATTAAAACCTATAAAAATAAAATAGAGGAGTGATAGAGAAAAATAGGGAGAGAATAAATGAATTAGAGGGCATAGAGGAGTGAAGGTCATTGACTAACATGGAGACAGGGGCACACAATGTGTGTCCAACACAGGGTACAATGTATGCCCAAGAGTGTCCATGTTACGATTGTGTTATTTATGTCATGAGGCATGTTGGGTTCTATATAAGAACCAATGGTTCTAAATATAAGAATTGGTTTTCCTCTAAGGGCACCTTCTTGACAAGAGAGCCTCGAACTGCAACTATCCCTTAGAGTGTCAAATAACCTCCTCTTTGTGGTATATAGAAATGTGTTAATTTATATATTTGCAGTTGATTTTCTAAGTGTTTCATGAGTTAATTTATTGTTGCACATTAATGTTATCAATTCTTATTGATTAAGTATTTTTCTACATATTATCATTTGTTATATTTTACTCTATTCAAATGAGCAAATAGATTAATGTATTTCTATTAAGATAAATTGCCTTAATTACATTTAACATTAGAACTTTATTTCAAATAAATAGATTACATTGCAATTAATTACAAAATCATCTAAAGGGGTAAATGGGTAAATTACACCATGATAAAAGAGTTACCACATGCATAAAGATGGGGAACCAAAAAGTGGCTACTCCACTTTTTGCCCCCCAGGATACCAAATCACGAGCGTTTTAAAACATGTTCATGTTATGGTTTTTTTATTATGTTTTTAGCTCTTAGTTTACTGTTTCTGAGTTGCATACTCCTGGGTCACAAACCTTTACTAGATCATCGCCAAAATGTTGTGAAGATACCATTAAGGTTGAAGAGGTAGCTATTTTTAGTTTTTTAATGTAAAATTTAGATTAAATAGATAGATTGAATTGGTTTTTCAAATGAAATTTGTTTAATTTTTCAAGAGTTTGAGAATGCACTACCAAATGATGAAAATGTTGATTCACTTCCTCATTAAAATCTTGTCTCATTCAATTTGTAAGCATCCTATAGGAACAAAAGAAAACTTAATAAGTCAAATAGAAAACAATAAAAGAGAACCGGAGGCGTTTTTACAACCCCATGTTGTTCCAGATTGCAAATGGCAAGTCATATGAATGAATTTTGTTCAAGGACTACCCATGTCTAGAAACAAGTATAACACAATTCTAATGGTTATAGATAAACTTACTAACTAAAGCAGTTCACTTTGTACCTAGAAACCTAATTGATGAAGCACTCGTCGTAGCACAAAAATTTATGCAAGAAACTTTTTGATTGCACAAAATTCCAAAAAAGATCATTTTTGACAAAGATACTAGAATGAAATCAATGTTTTGGCAAAACTTGTATGCGGCCTTAGGTACTAAGCTAAATATAAGTTTAACATATCGCCCATAGACAAATGGTCAGATTGAGAGGTTTAATCAAATTTTAGAAGATCTTCAAATGTATTGCATGGATCAACAATACAAATGAGAACATTACTTGCCATTAGTGGAATTTCTTAGAATAACTCTTACTAATCTACCATCAAGATGACACCATTTGAGGAATTATATAGAAGGAAGTGGCGAACTCCTATAAGATGGGAGAAGCTAGAAGATATAGTTAGCTTTGCTTTAGAAATTCTCTTAGACATGCAAAAATAGGTGAGGCTTATCAGAAAGAGATTAGCAGAACCTTATGATCAGAAAAAGAGATAGGAATACAAAATGAACCCCCAAGCAATTCTCAATAGGAGAGTAGGTACTCTTGAGAGTGAAACCTCATTAAAGCTCCATCAAGTTTGTAAAGTCTTCCAAACTATCTCCCAAATATATAAGGCATGTTGAAGTCCTAGAAGTCATCAATCCAATTGCATATAGAGTTGTATTTCAAGTTGTTACGACCCTCCTAATGACATTTTCAAAACTTAGACTTGAATAGAAATTTTGTGGTGAATTCACATATATGGATATGGTTTATAATCTATGAATGACTTTCACAAGCTATAAATGAAATGTTTGTCTATAAATGATCATTGATGTGTGCTCATTGTTACATTTTCAATGTATTAATAATGATCCTATGTTATGAGCTAACTACAAACATGTTCTAAGATAGATGTAGGATGAACACCCCGCCCTAGAGATTACTTAGGCCAAGTGGTCTTGTGGTCATGTTTGGTTTGTTCATTCATGTGTTGCTAGGGGTAAGTGATGTTTGTTTTGTGTTGACCAGGTTAGTCAAACTTAAACCCTAATGTCGATTGGATTATGCCTATGTCTAGTTCGTTACATTGTGGTCAAGATTATAATATACGAATTGGAGGCTAGACTAATGACTAAAATCAACATAAACAAACAAGAGTACAATTTTCTGACAGTTGAGTCTCATGGTTTCAATCTTCAGAACTGAAAAATATAATGTATATAAGATGTTAACCACAATCTCTTTAATAAGCTCGTTTGCTTTGCTTTCCTTCTTGGCCCTGAACTTTGTTACTCCCTTGTACAAGCTTGGTGGTATATTAATAAGGCAATCTTAACACTTACAACCTTGCCAAGCTTTCGGCTATACCATTGGCATGTAACTCTTGAACTAGTTAGAAGAATGGGTTTAGAGAAATGTATCAAGTTGGGTCCAAAAACATTGAGATAACTGGATCATGTCACTACCTTTTCTGTTGTAGGATGGATGAATGGATATCTTACAAAATCTATAGTTGTTTTGTGTAGCTTCACGTAAATGGTGTACTCAATTCATAAATTTTAGCCACCAAAAGACAATATGGGATTATATTCTCTAGTTTTTGTCAGCATAGATCCTTGAAGTTAAGAGAGTATTTGAGATTGTCTAGGCGTCTTTACCTAAAGCTTCTACTCCATTCTCAATGCACTTTTCGATCCTGAAACCTCAAGCAAATTAAAGGTTTAGCACTCCTTAGTGACTTTCAATCAGACTGGCATGGTTAAGTCAATAAAAATTGATATAGACTGTAGCATTCATAATTTTTCCGTACTTATAAAATAGTTGGCACAAAACTTCTTTTAGACAAACGTTTTATTTGCAGAAATTGAAATGTACTCGAGTGTATATTACAAAAACAATTCAAACATCTCAAGTAATCAAACTATTGCAAATGTTCAACCCTTATATCATAGTATTCTTTAAAATAAAACTTCTAAACAGCAAGAATATACACAGACTATTTTAGTATAGACATCAATCAAATATTACAAGAAAAAGAAACCTAGATAACTTGGTAACAGTGGGCTAAAAAAGATAAAAGAAAGCACATCTGAAGATGTGCGATAATTTTGATTTTAGACAAATAAATGAAATTCATATCATCTATCCATACCATCTAAGGGGAGAACATATGCACTAAAGCCAGCAAACATAGTTTTAAGTTTTATATATTAATTCAATTTTATCGGTTCTAGCCCATTGGATCTTACTTTCATGAAGGCTTACCAAACATCTCATAATTATACAAGTTATCATTTGCCTTTAGAACTCCAATTCGCAAAGACACATGCATACAATAGGTGAATAACAATGTTGCAAACTTCAGATGGTCAAAACTCAATCCATTTAAATATTGGGTAAAGTTTGGCTGTGAATATCATGGATTAAGCCTCATATCTGCTAATAAAATGTCAATACTCTATACATTTGACAGCAGCTTTGTCAAAGGGACTTTGATTCCCAACCATACTAATAACTTGTTTTACTTTGATAAGATAGGGTGTCACCAAGGAGATTACTTAAGTACTATGAAGTTACAGTGACTTATTCTAAACTGTTAAAATATGAGATGGCTTTTTTGGCCATCAGTGTAGAATTTCTGGTCTCTTCCTCTAATAAACCATATTAGATGGATTTACTACAAGGTGGGGTACAGATAATTATCATTCCCAGCCTTTGCCATGTACGACTTGTCATGGGGAAGAAAATATATACAAATGACTCACTACAAGAAAAATACATATGCAACCAGAAATATTTATAATTTACATCAATCTATACTAATCACCATAGCTAAAAGAAAATAATGGTACAGTTGGAAAGAATACGGAAACATTAGATAGACATAATGGCTCAAAAATCAAAATCCTTAATTTGACTGTGGAACTCTGCATGATTACACCTCTCCACTCTGAGCATTCTTCCAATATTACACTCTGTATTAGAAACAACAATTTTCCTTTGCCAAAAGAATTGACACATACCAGTAAAAGAATGGATGACATGAAAAACTTGAATCATTGACCAGTATGAGCCAAAATTCTATGTAAAAAGAGTAACAACATCTTTCCGATATCCACGGACCATAAGGAGTCTGGGGATGTTCTCCACCAAAAGATCCATGTACTCCATGTAAAAGTATGGAGGATGGTTTGGCGGTGGAGGTGGCAAACTAACAAGCACAACTGCTGCCATTCTTGAATATCGCAAGATAGTGGCATTTAGCTTCAAAGTAGTATAAAGAAATTTATTCACTTGTTGCTCATTTACAGGTTCTGAAACACCTCCATCTTTCATTTTTCTCTTCATGTCCTCTGCCTGTAAAGCTATTCGTTTTCGTGCTTTTGAGAATGACTCCATGGCATCTTCACGTTCGGTTTCTAGGCCTTGATCTTCTCTGTGTTCTTCCCATGATTTCATTGTAATGACAATTACTTCAGCTTGCATGCGAAGTTCATATATAAACTTTTTGACATCTGCTTTCAACTCTTCTGCTTCGGTGTCCTCTTCAGCAATGCAATAGAGCTGAATCTTACAACTCTCAAAGCTTTCCTTTGTGAGTAAAAGCTGAGAGAGAAGTAGCATGAGGCCACCATCACGTACTATCCAGTAAAGGTCAATTGTTCCATACTGTTTCTGGTATTCTCCGGGCCATTCATCCAAACCTTTCACTATGACAACTGCTTTATTAGCAACAATACAGTCGTTTATTATGCTGACAAATGTCCCTGTTATTTCTTTCAAATTTTCTTGCCTCCATATTTCTGGGTATCGCATGACAATGATGTTGGGTTTTAGATTTCCAAGGCCCATCGTTTGGACAATGCCACGAAACCCTTGTTGCATGTTCTCAGCAACAATGATTTCTGCAACTCCCTCACAATTTTTGTAATCAATATATGCATCCAATTGTCGCCTTGCAATAATTGCTTCTTCGGCCTTTTCATTATAGTCACCATCCAGAATTGAAACAAAGATTGACATTCCTCGACCCTTTTTTTTCATGCAATTTGCAAAATCAGCAAGCTTTGGATGGCATGGTACATTCTCAGGTAGCTTGCCCCATGGCCTGCAGAAGATCAGAGGTATTGGGTACCAATTCTTTGGATGGACTTGATTGGCTGCATTAAGCAAAGGTAAATAAGACAGTCTACTGAGGAAATAAACTTACAGATTCAAGTGTAAATTGAAATAAAATATTGTGGAGTGAAGGAAAAATAGAACAGCTCTGAGAAGGGAATGCCAAATAGCATTATGTCACGCATTTGTAAAATTTGATGTTTTCTGCATGGGAAATTAAACACTTTTATTTAACTACCCAGTAAATAGAGAACCAATTTCTAAATAGTCTGAAATGATAAATTATCCCCACGTCTTTTTTCATTTTTTAAGGGTTTTTGGTGCCCGGAAATTTTTTGACTTCTTTCAAAATTTGATCTCAGCTGATTGCGAAGGAAAGACAAATGCCCAAATATCTTACAGAGAGTTTACCAATTAAACTATCTCCTCAACAAAATATGGTATCCATCATTTAGGTTTTCCATCCAACTTCCAGCAATTGACTTCAATAATTGCTGGACGATGGTCTTCCAAGTGATTTTAGAGTACGAATTGAAAATATAGAACAAAACTAAAATATGGTACAAAAACAAGAACAAAAACATTCCAAAGCATCTAATATGACAGGTCACACAAGTTATGTCTAAACTCACAAGACCGAATACTTGAAGGATGAGGCTCAAGCGAACTATCTGTAAATTTGAAATTATATTATTGTATAGAAAAGTTGCTTGCTGTAAATCAAGAAACTCTAACTGAAAACAAGTTTTTGAAGCATTTCTTCCTTATATGACGATCTTTAACTACTTATACAAACTGCCAAATCCTATACATGTGCTAAAATATCCATCGTGGTTTTAGAATTAAACCAGAATTAATTTACTATTTGTGAGAATTCAAGATCGGGAGATCAAACCTAATTAGTTAACTGTTTGCTAAGGATTGTGGAGAACATACACTACTGCAGATGATGGCACAAGCAAATGCAAACAGTTATATTTTGAAGATAAATATATAGGAATATCACCTCCCAAGGAGCGAAGACTTCGTAAAGCCAATTGAAAATATGCACTTTTGAAGCCGTCTCCCCAGTCACCAGCCTTCCCCTTGATACTCACATAGTAGTATAATAGGCTCGCAAGTGCTAGTGAAATAACGGTGAATGGCCAAGATATCAAGAACATGATAACTGCAGAACAGAAGCCATCATCAAAACAATGATAAGAAAGAATATGCCCTGTTAGAATGCATAAAATTCCAATAATTCAACGGAATTCACTTTTGAAATTCAGTTAATAGCCAATGATGTCATTTCTCAAAAAACATAAGACTTGGGCTTTCCAAGCAATTAAATAAGAATGTCTAATAGTACTGATTTATTCCATTTGCCACTAGTAAGCAATCATGGAAATTGCATTTATGACATTCTTTGACTGTATTGAAATCGAAGGAGAGATGGAAGCTGTACCAATACAAAGCGCGGCACCAATAAGTGAAACACTCCAGTGGTGGAATTTCCATCTTGGACGCCAACTTGGTGCATCCAGAAGGTCCAAGAGGAAACATGATAAGTTCACACCAGCATAGCATAGAAGATAGAACATGGTTATCACTGGTGTGATGAGATCAAGATTCCCAAGCACAACACAGAAAATACAGATAAATGCCGTAAACAGCGTTGCAAGATGTGGTTCAATGCTGTCAGCAGCCTTAAAATACTTCAAAACTGGAAGAATGTCATCATTAGCAATTGCTGCAAGCAGGCGTGGAGCACCTGAAAGAGACTGAAGAGCTGCTCCAAGAGTAGATAATATAATACCAATATAGATAATTGCTGGTACTGGCCAAGCCACTGTTGCTGTCAAAAGCCTGATCAAGCATATAAATGCACAAATTACAGTCTTCGGTAAGTATAATTTTTTTGTTTGTTATTTTCAAGGCACTTTATATAAAATATAGGCAGTTTTCCAAATGCACTGCAACTGGCATGCCAATCTTCCTTCCAAATAAGACCTAGACGACAATTACATTACTTTTATATAATGTGCAAATGAAGTATAGAAAAAAAAAATCTGATTATCAGAAAATGGCATAATATTAGGAATGAATACCTGTCCGTTAGAAGTCCCTCTCTTGTGGCTATAGCTCCAAACAACAATACAGAGATCAAATACATAACAGTAGTAGTAGCAATTGCCCACAATGTTCCAACTGGTATTGAGCGCTGAGTATCTCTCAAAGATGCAGACCGATTTGAACCAGCCATAATTCCAGTTACAGCAGGAAAAAATAGTCCTAGTAATGCCCTGAGGAAAACAAAGACTTTAGGAAAAAAATTCACGTTTACTAGAAGAAGCATACAAATTTAAATATTAATCATGCGTTAAATCATTAGTGCTAGCGCCCTCAACACCATACATTTTTTTCACAAATTCCACAAATAGAGTGAAGAGTTTCCGATCAGAAAAATATTTGTAAGGAGGTTACAGGGGAAAACAATTTTGGATGCTTGCGGAACCTGGTCTGCCAAGCCCTGGCCTTGGTAGACCCACATGGGACCCAAAATGGTCTTTAAGGTTCTCCTTTCAAGCAGGATGTAGTTCTAAAGGAGATAACAAATCAAGTGAATATCGCCATGAATATGTGTGGGTTGAGTTAATCATCACATAAGCTAAGTTGCTGATTCTAATTCAGATCCTGGGTCGGATTTTGGGATCTGGCAAATTTTTGGGGAGATTGGGTTCATTCATACAAAAAACATGTAAAAATCATAAGTATATACAATATATATATGCAGCCTCATAGCAGAACTTAAGTTTAGAATACCACATACTCATAGCATCATCTAATCATCAAAACCACCATAAAGTCCAAGGAAACTTGGAGATGCACCCCAGGCCTTTTTTGACACATACCAGTTTCAAGCACATTCTGAGGACAGGGGAACATGTCGGGATCATCCCCTAGCTGTCCCCAAAAAACCACAAATCTCCAGAAACATCTAAAAAACACAGAGATGGGGATGAAATGCAAAGGGGATGAAATCCCCTTTGTTTTAAAAAACTAAAAGAAACAAAGCACTTTAAAAAACATAAAGTTTTATTCATTTTTGGTGGGCCCCCACACCCCAAGTTGCTCTAAATGGGAAAAACAGATTCATTTGAATGCATTTTAATTTCATTCTATTTTTGTCAAAAAAGTTTGCAGGTTGTAATAAAGTTTGAAGTTGAACGAGAAACAGTTATTTTTAGCGGGGTTTGAAGCAGTTGTAGATTAATTTTGAATATTTTTTTAAAAGCTTAAAGTAAGAAATGTCTGATTTTTTTTTTTTTTCAGTTCCAACTTTAAAGTTTCATTAAATCTCACAAAACCAACATGAGCAGAAGTGACAATGAAGAGGAAGAAACTCAAAAATGATGCAAGAGTTTCAGCCTCATCAGATTGTGGAAGTGTTGAGGGTGGAGGTGAACAAACACCAAATCAGATTGAATGCCCTTCAGTCATCTTGCAGCTTTATGCAAAGGGACCATTTAACCAAAAAAACCCTTTTCTACAACTTGTAACAGCCCTAAATACCAAAAGTAAAAATTCAACAGAGAGTAAGGTGTGGTTGTGTCATTTGCAAGACAGATTTTTGAGGGAGCTACGCAAGGGTACAGTCCAATTTCTTGGGTGTTATAGACCGTAGAGGTAAAGTTTTCCAAAACATAAAAGAGAATGATAAGGTAGAGGCTCATAAATTGCACACGGAAGCAGAAATGAGGTCTAAAGATGTCACAATGGCAACACATTCTTCTAAAAGTGGATAAATCATCTATGCCTATGCCACCCCTAGTTGGTAGTGGTAGTAGTGATATTGCCACAAGAAGAAAGAGGAAGCATGTTTAATGTGCAATCGCGGGATGCAACAAAGTCTTCCGTTGCCAAATTCTTTTATGCCCCTGCCATCCCATTTCACGTGGCTCATTCCTCTTATTTCAAACAAATGATCAAAGATGTTGCCTCTATCGGTCCCTCATTTGTACCCCATGGAGATCATAAACTATGCATCACCCTCCTAGACAAAGAGTATTCTGAGGTTAATTTGCTAATGGAGGATATGAGGAAAACTGGGATCAGGATAGGTCGCTCTATTGTGATGGATGGGTGGACGAATATTATACATCGGCCACTCATCAAATATCATAGTTGGATGCCCAGTTGACTCTAATTTTGTGGATCACTTAAGGAAGCATAAGGATGCAAACGTCTAGTTTAGCATTTTGAGAGAGACCATAAAAGAGGTTGGGGCCTCAAATGTTGTACAAGTGGTCATTGATTCAACACATGTGCAAATTGGTTGGTATCATGGTGGAGGGTGCTTACAAGCACATCTTTGGGAACCCCACATGTTCACGCATTGAAAGGCATAGAGAAAAAAAACTGGGTGAAGCAAAGGGTGGTGGAAGCTGGAGATATTCAAATGTTCATTTGCAACAACCACATCTTTCTCTCTTCAAGACATTTTCAAAGGAGTTCTTCAAAACCTGTTGAGACAATATATGTCAGTTACCTCTTTTTGTTAGAGAGGGTTATTAAGGTGCTTGAACCTCTACAATTGATAATGATGAATTTAGAATGGAGTAGATGCCCTAATTCAAGCTCTATCAAAGAAGAAAACATCAAACAAAGGATCCTTGATGACGATTGGTGGTCCACTGTGAGTTAAGGCATTGCTGATTTTATTATTAAATTGTTGATTTTATTAAATATTAAATATTAAAAATTGCTGATTTTCGTAGTAATAATTTTTTTATTTTAACATTTTAATTTTATTGTTCAATGTTTCAACTTTTGAAATTTTTGTCAATTAATTCTAATGAACTTTTATTTGTAGTTTGCAAATATGTTTGCTCTTTCATCTCATCTATTGTGTATGTCATTAGATATGTTGATATAGACTCTCCTAGTCTTGGAGAGATACATGAGACACTTGAAAACGTGCTTAGAAAGATAAAGAAAACTATTTTGGCTAAGGATCCTACTTTGGGATTATATGAGCAACATAGTAAGCCCATTGTGATGCAGAGGGGTAGCACAATGAACACTCTGCTTCATATGGAAACCTTTGCTCTAAAACCCAAATGTTAGCACCAAGGTTGGAAGGCTGCCTCCTTGTGATGACGAAGAGGTGAAAGAAAGGCTAGAAG
Organism: Thuja plicata; assembly: GCA_018584345.1. NCBI lineage: Eukaryota > Viridiplantae > Streptophyta > Pinopsida > Cupressales > Cupressaceae > Thuja > Thuja plicata. The sequence goes on along the minus strand of MU223054.1, from coordinate 1,463,238 downwards.
ACCTTTTCAAAAATGTATTCAGTTGAGGAGTCTACAATATTTCACACACAATGGCTTGCGTTCACAAATCTTTGTGGTCCAACATTCAATAAACCAAAGTCGAAGATAGATGGAACTACATTAGCTCAATGACCCTATTGGATGGTGAATATGGCATAGGAAGGACACACCACAATTGAGTATGCTTTCCATTCACCTCCTTTCACAAGTTGTCAGTTTTGCTGCATAGAGAAATTGGTCCACATATTGTTTTATTCATCTCCATCAAGATGATATATTTGCCTCTAGACGACAGGAGAAGTTAGTGGTTGTGCATAGTGTTTTTAGACTTCAAGTTCGTCAAACTCCAAAGTGTTGGTGTAGGCTTAAATTTTACTTAGGTAGTTGACATAAAAAACTTTCATAGATATTAGTTGCTTTTAGTTGCACTTTATTTAATATAATTTAGCATGCATTTAATGTTTTTTTGGTAGTTCGACAACAATTATCATTAACTCTTCACACCTCTGCTATATATACAAGGTGATTGTACAATTTGAATCATTATCTCAATCCATTACTCACTTCTAGTGTGATAACATCTCTTTGTTGCTTCTCTTTGTTTGTTAAGTGTTTTGGTCTATAGGTTGTTCTCATGAGTGCTCTAACATAGTATCAAAGCGAACCTAGCAACCCCTTCCTACTGAGAGTTTTCTCCAATTTTGTTTGAGGTCAAGGTGATTTTGATTTGCAGACGGAGGCATTGATGTTTTGGCATTTTATCGCACCATTATCATTTGGAACAATCATTATTGCTTTCTAGATTTGTTTGTTTTTTTGGCTTGGTTTGGCAGTTAAGCATTCGTATCAGCCTAGCTTCCATCTTTTCTATCTCAGAGGCACTCTACGCTTTGTATGGATTTTTTTGGCCAATGGCAATTTTGCATGGATCTGCCACAACTTCGACAGCCCTAGCAATCAAAGTTTCAAAGCTGTGGTAATTGCCTTTTGATGCCGAGTCATTGTATTTGCCAATAAGTGTTTTTAGTGGGCACTTTTCTTGCAGAAGAACAACATTCCCTTCTCAGACATCGGTGGTGCCTTGACTGGCATTTTACTTTGCAATCTACACCTTTGTTCCATCGGTTTTTTGTTCATCAATCAGCTGCTCATATCTCAGCCACATAGGTCACGGAGCCTCACGGGCTTCACTCACAACCCTTCACCTTTGTTCATTGCTCAACCCTCTTTGGCCAAAAAAAAATGGACATTTAGTCTTTTCTAAAGTCTCCGACAAATATTTGCCCTCACTCTACCGCAATCAAGGTTTGTTGTGCATAGTGGAAGCATGGGTTGGGCCAGCAGATCGGTCTCTTTTATCACTTTGTTTGGGACTTTAGTCCCAAATTGCAGGTGTAGCCCGTGTTTTGGCTATTCTTACAGCTTGATGCCCCTCCCTTTATCATGAGCATCCCAAATAGACTTGTGAGTGCTTGTGGCCCACTTTGCCTTGCGCAAGTGTATTGGAGGTTTATGTGACATTGGCCTACATTGAATGGTGAGCGCAACATGGCAATTATTTTTGGTTGTACTACGATCTAGGGCATTGGGACTTTAGTCCCACATTGCCTGCGTGAGAGAACTTGCTCTTTAAATACTATTGCACCCCTTCGTATTGTGTAAGCTAGTGTACTCGGTCTTGTGGAGTGGTGACTTGGTAGTTGGAACTTGAGTAGTTTTTGTGGTGCTTGAGCAGTTTATGTGGTGAGGGTAACCCGCCACAATCTTGTTTATGGAGATCTACTTAGCCCCCATAATGGCCCCGTTTTTTTTGCTTTTGTGCTCATTAAGGTCATGCGAACAACCCTACTGCAGCTCTACATTGAGGCCCCGGTGCTGCTTGGTCCTCAGAGTGCCTAATCTAGGCGTTTTTTCCAAACTTTCACAACTTTTACAAATGGAGGCAGCTTTGGACAAACAAGATATCGTCGGTAATCTACTTTAATCACGGTGGTCCATGCATCTTTTGAATCCATTTTTTAACAGTTCAGCTAGTTCAAAGTTGCAAGTTTCTTCCATTTGGTGTCCTTTGGAAAAATGGGGATTGTAATTTTTGTTTCTATCAATTATGGAGGGTGTTAGTTGCCCTATAAGTGCCTCTTTTCTTTTGTGTTCATTTCCACATCATGTTGTATCAAAAGCACATTGAGTTGCTCACACAATTATCACACATGGAAGCTCCTTATGTCAAAGTTGTTACAAACTTGGGGTCTTTCGTAAATGTTGGACAAAGATCAACTTGAGTTTACTAAGGCTTTTGAGCAATTTTTCATAGAAACAAAATAGATGAGGGGAAAGGACTCAAGTCCATGTTTCTGATAAATTGTTGTTTCATATTGCAGAGTGTAAGACACCTAAAGAGGTGTGGGACAAGCTTGTTGTGGTGTATGTTAAGGTCAATCAATTCTAAATCTTGTAGCTTCAGACCAATCTCACTTCTCTCCAAATGATTTCCCACTATTCAAGATTTGATTTTGACGTGGTTGAAAGGATGTGATCATGACAAATCTGATATTGAAAATATCTTCTTGATCCTGTCTAAGCTCAAAGGTACTTTTCAAGTGTTTGCCTCTATTTTTATTCTTCTATGGATGTTATGAGAGAAGATCAAAAGATGCCTACTTTTGAGGTATTTTGTAATCATCTTATTAGGAAGCAGGCCAAGTTGGTTCAGATGGACAGTCTTCCTAAAAGTCATGCTTTGATGGCTCAATCTTCCAAGGGCAAAGGTAAAAATAAGAAGCCCAAGACAAATTCTCCTACAGGTGGTGAGCCTCCCTCCAAGCCTAAGGAGAAGAATGATCAGAACTCAAATCCTCCACCTCTTCATCCTCTTAATTCAAGAGAGCCATCCTCCAAGTCAAACAAGAAGGGAAATTGTTCCTTTTGTGGAAAATCAAGGTATAATGATGCACATTGTTTCGCGAGGTTGGCAGCATTAGAGGAAGTTATGAGGAAGAACAACATTTACATGCCTAAGTCTTCTCCCTTGGGAAAAGGGAAAGCTCTTTATGCTAGGGCTTTGTCCTCTACCAATTGGATTCTTGATTGGGGCTTCAAATCACATGACTCATGTTGTGGATTTTGCTGATTCTATTTCCGGTAATAGTGCTTCTCATATTGCAGTTGGAAACTCTTCACAGATTCCAGTTCTAGGGACAGGCTTAGTTCAAATGCGAGATGGTTGCATTGATGATGTTCTTGTTACTGACATTTCACAAAATTTGCTTTCCATTTATCAAATTTGTCATCATGGTGAAGGGAGGCTTGTCAAGTTATCTCCCACTAATGTGAGTAATTGAGTTACAGGATCTTGAGAAGGTTGTTGCTATAGGCACAGGTGATCATATGGCCCAGTTGTATAGGTTTGATGGATTTGAGTCTTCATCGGGATCATCCTTTATTGCTCATACAAATTCAGTGACAAAGCTTTGACATGAACGGTTTGGGCACCGAAATTACAGATATCTTTAGCAAATGAGCATGCCAAACTTGGTGATGGTTCTTCCTCAAATCTCTTGTTCAGCGAGAGTTTGTCAAGGTTGTGTACTTGGAAAACATCATAAGCATCTCTTTCCTAACACTATGGCCACACATGCTTCAACACCTCTTGAGTTGGTACATGGTGACCTCATGTCACTTTTTACTCTATTTTCAGGAGGCTAAGTATCTGCTTAGTTATATTGATGACTTCTTCTAACACACATGGGTGTACTTTTTGAAGTACAAGGATAAGGTTCTTCAATTTTTCATGACCTTCCTAGCATTAGTGGAGAAGCAACCAGGTCTTTCTCTCCAAAAGATCTGCACAACCAATAATGGGGAGGAATATGTCAATAGGGCATTTAAGAACTTTTGTAGTGATCAACGTACACTTCATTAGCACACGGTCCCATACACTCCTCAGCAGAATGGTCAATTGTATGCTTCTGTCTAGGTACATGGCTCAAGCACTTTGGGCAAAGGCTATCACTTTTCCCAACTATATTCAAAACCATATGCTTCACAATACAATGTGGAATATGACTCCCAAGGGGGCTTGGTCTCATGTCAAGCCTAAGGTATCCTTCTTCAAAGTATTTGGTAGTAATGCATGGACATTCAATCCACATGGTAGGCACAAACCAATGGAGAAGAAGAATCAACTGTCGATTTTTGTTGGCTATTAAGAGGATGTGAAGGGTTATCGTATGTTTGATCCTATCACTCGAGAGGTTCATTTTCATCGTAATGTTCATTTTGATGATTCCTTTACACCGATGGATTCTCCATCACATTGGTCCTAATCTTGTTGATGAGGTTTCTCCACCTCCTCCTCTAGTACTTACTCAACCTCTTTGGACTCGTACTCTTCTTGAGGAGGCTAGTTCTCTTGTGAATGATCCCACAACTACTCATTCCCAAATTTTTGGTATCAATCTTTGGAGTAATACAGTTTCTATTGATCATTGGAAGTTTTCAGATGCTTCACGTGTTCCAGAATGGGATAGTGCTATGGTTGAGTATTCTTCTTTGATGAAGAATCATACAGGGGGTTTTGTTCCTATTCCTAAGGAAGAAAATTGGTTCAATGCAAGTAGGTGTATCATACCATGTTTGCAGCTAATGGCTCTATTGACAAGTACAAGGCTTGTCTTGTTGCTAAGGGGTTTTCTCAAGTTGAGGGCACAAGCTATTCCGAAACCTCTGTTTTTTATCTTGTTTTGGTATGGTTAATTTGAATAAGATCATTTAAGACCATTGGATGTCATCTAGGATCATTTTTGGTGTTTTCATGCAATTTAAGAAAAAGATGTAAAAGTTGCTCCAATGTTGTCAATGTTGTAATGACAACTTTTCCAATTGTAATGACAACTTTTTGAAATATTGTTAAAAGGTAGTTGTAGGTCGGTTGGATGTTGAAAACTGACATGATAGCATAAATATTCCTTGTAACCATGACCCCAAGGGTTGGTGGACGTTTGAAAGAAAATTTTAAATCATTTTGGAGCAAATTTCTGATTTTTTCCTGCAATAGTCCTGTTCTTTCATGTGATACGGGTTGTACGATCTATTTCATGACCTGAGACCAATTGGAGAAGGTTCCCACGTGAATTTACTTAGTTTTTCTTTTGGTTTCATCAATTTTCATCAAGTAGTTTGAAAGTTATGGCATTTTTGGTGAAAACTGTCCTGAACCCTGCCTAGGGTTTCCAGCAACACAAACAAAATCATATCTCCCATTTGGTACAGTGAAAAATCCTAATTTTTTGTATGGAGTTCTGAAATTCAATAATACACCATGTCCCAAAGTTGCAGGGCTCCATGATAACCAGGCTTCTAGTTGACTGTAAGTCTGATTTTCTTGATAAAATCAGGCTGTCTACACTTTGAATGCCAAGTTTGAAGGTATGAAGGCATAGTTTGGCCTCTCGGTCATTGGAGAAGGTGATGAGAGGGTGTTTGAAGGTCCCATAGACCTGTTTCAGCAATTGGTTGAGGATTTGTAACAAATAAATGGTGATATATAACAACTGTCCTAGAAGGACTGTATTGACAATGATAACCAGGCTGTAACCAGTCAAGTTTGTATAACTTGTTGTGTGTCACCACCAAATACCCCATGAAATCACTTGAGTATGATGTGTAGGAGTTCTCGAGTCATTGTTTGTGGGTTGAAACATTTGTAGTTTGGTTTGGCTTAGTTCTACAAGGGTTGGCATTCCTGGTTGCAATAAAACAATAGGTGTAAACACTAAGTGTTGGCGTATTACTGAAGTCTTCACATGGGAGTTGTTATTGTCCCTTAGGCCACATTTTTAAGGTCTGTTCATGGCATGGAAAAGGTCAAGTACAGTAAGGTCCAAATGTCTTAAGGTGTGTGATATCCCCATTTCTAGAATAAGATTTCATAATAAATATTAAAAAATAAATTAATGAACAAACAAAAATAAAAATATAATATAATCTATTATTAGTATTATATAATAATAATTAATAATATATAAAAATAATACTATATTATCAATGAATACTATAATATTCTCTAATATAATAATCAGTAATATATAAAAACAATATGGTATTAACAATGAAAAAAATCAATATTATAATAATTAATAATAAAATTAAAATATTAAATAAACGAATAATTATAAATAATAATTAAGATATAAATAAATAAATAGATAAAAAAACATATTATAATGAGACTCTCTATAAGTCGACACTTAACAAACTCTAATTGATAATAAAATATAAACGTATCGTAGTTGGTCAGGGGGTTGATTAGAGGAGTGGTGACTATAGGAAAGGATGCGCCTCTTTCGTAATAAGGAGATATAAAGCTTCATTGATTCAGGTATATCTGAGGAGGCAACACATACAACCAAGAGATCATGTTATATTGACAGATCGATAGTTCTAATATGTGTGAATGAAGACTCCTTATTTCTAATTGACATTATCGTATACATAGAACAACTCCACTTCGTAATGAGGGGAAATAAGTTAGCCATTCGGGTCTACGGTAATAGATACACAAATCATAAGCAATCAAGCACGTTTACTCAGCGAACAAGTAAATTAAGTCACGGATAAAACAGCAAAAATCTTACCATTGATCCCTTGAGGGATATTTGCAAACGACTGGAAAACTGATGGGAGGAATACTTAAGAAGTTAGTCCTTGCATCGATCAACATATAGAGAGGATCGACCATATATATGGAGGATAGAATCAAAAAGTCAGAATATTAGCGAGGAAAATTCAGAGATTAAGGAGAATATTAATGGATCGTGCACATTGGTGGAAACATGATTCACAATAATCATAGGCGATGGAGGTTTTACCACTGGGCAGTACATAGTGCGATAACCTATGAAACAACTATTTGTGATTACTCAGATACTAGCAGCCAAAGGAATACATCACTATAGTTATTGCAATTATAATACATGTGACTTAATCTTTGGAGATTGGCATATACCATTGACATCAAGAACACCAATGAGATTAGACATCCAAGCCGGCGGAAACTAAGCGACAATTCATACTAATGTTAGATAGAATAGGCATCGAATGAAGGAAATCATAGAATCAGAAAATAAATGCGATAGGGAAGCATCAAGAAGGGAACATCATACAAGATGATAATCCTCAGACAAATCAGAGGCACTTTTTAGAATGGAGTAGGATTGAACACCCCCACTCTTATTACATTCATGATAGCACTTGTACATGACACACAAATAACTGGTGAAATGAACGAAGCTGGAAATTATGTGAAGAGTACTATCATACAAAGAATATTACACCTATCACTACACTACTATTAATAAGCATAACCAAGTATTAAGGAGTTATATTCATAGTCTCATAGAAATGTAGATTGTTTATATATATATTATTATTCAAAGGGAATCGAAGATTATAATATACGAGTAACATTGAATGGGAGGATATAGAATACATAAGAAAGATAAGAAGGAAGATTGAATCAAGGGAAAGGAGCAAGAGAATATACAAATCATATTTAAGATATAGAGAATCATCAAGAAGGAGGAAGAAAAACATTGGAAACAATATAAAGGAAATAGAAGAATCAATTGGGACTAGGGAAGATCAGAGGAACATTAGAAGTCGTCATTTCCAAGTACAAATCCAAATTCTAATAAGGAATTTTAGGGCAAATAGAGTAAAGTCCCAACAGGGGACATTACAAAGTGAGTCCCAAGACAAGGGCCTAGTGGGAAGCCCATGAGTCAAACTATGTTGGTGTTGAAGTATTTTGCCATTTGTGAGTTGATGTCCTTATAAAGGTCCTTCCTCTACATCAATAACTTTATTAGATGCTAGATTCTTTTAGTTGCACTTCATTTAATATGGTTTAACATGCATTTAAATTTTTAACCTGGTAGTTTGATAATGGTTATCACTACCTCTTCACACCTCCATTATAAATACAGGGTGTTTGTACAATTTGTATAATGATCTCAATCCATTATTCAATTCTGGTGAAATAGCATCTCATTGTTGCTTCTCTTTGTTTGTGAAGTGTTATAGTCCGCAGGTTGTTCTCTTGGGTGCTCTAACACAAAGTATCGACAAACTCCATCTTTATGATGAGATGTTGATCCCGAAGACACCGCCTAGGTTGATGAGGGTCACTAGAGGGATTGGTTCAGATTCCACTGGGTGAGGCGATCCCTCACAGTGGCAGTGACTTTGGAGAACTCCGATTTTGATGCAAGTGTTGAGAGATGTAGATGGGCAGCTTTGCACATTCTTTATTTGTGATTTCATATTGTAATTGAAAGTGAAAATTGTAGATTTTGGCATTTTTGTAATTTGTGTACTGTAAAATTTTAATATCATATGCATATTGACAGTGAATTATAAAAGCAATTTAAATTATGTTTTGACATTGTCACATTTGCTTATTTGCTTGAGTTTGACTCTCATGCGAACTCTCAATTTAACACAAATGTTATGTATTAAGGTTATATATTGTATATATGAATGCTTTATCAATGTTATCATGTGAATATTTAAAAGTTCCCTTTATATTTTAAATTTTCCGTATTTTTTACAGTCATCCCTTTTGCCATCCCCCGTCATCCCCAAATATGGCATGAAAAATCGTGGACCCTGAAATGCAACCTCCCATCCCCGTTGCGGAAACTTGGGTTACCATGGCCATAAACTCAAATGTAACTTAAAACATAAATGATAAATATTATAGATACTCATTGCTCAAACTTGAAGTTCAACAATTAGTTTTCAGCCTTCTACATAGCATCATATAATTAACAAAAACCACCATAAACTCAAATGTCATTTAAAATATAAATGATAAATATCATAAATTATTCATTGTTCAAACTTCAAGTTCAATATTAAATTCTAAAATAATAATATCAAGTTCAAAAATCAGCTTTCACCAAACCACATAGCAAAGTATAAACAACAAAACCACCATAAACTTGAATGTCATTTAAAAAGTTAAAACAGAAACGATAAATATTATAAAATATTCATTGTTCAAAAATTCAAATTTCAAGTTCAAGATTAAATTTTAAAATTATAATATTAAGATTGTTGAAGGTGTTTCATAGATTAATCAGCACCTTGTTATGAGTGATGTCAGAGGAGGATTCAGACAACACTGTGATGGGCCCTATAAATAATACACAAGGGTCTCCAATTAAGGGCAAAAGTTGTGTTACAGGTTTGTCCCAAGGCGACCCCGAGAATTGGTCTGGTCAAAACTAGTTTTGGGTTCTACGTGTGATCCTTTGTGGGTTGGGTTAGGGTTTCATCCATAGCCTATGGGTCTGGCTCAAACAAACCTAGGAAGAATTTTGCCCCCTCAAGCACCTAGCCAATGAATTTAGACATTTTTCTATAAAAAAAATTACTTTTTTAATTCTAAAAAGCCACAAGTGCATTTTGCCTCCCTAACCCTAAAATGTGACATACAAAACATCTAATAGACCAAAAAGGCAAACTCTTTTTTTTTTTTTGTTATGAATGAAAAACAAAAATATTTTCCTTAATTGTCGAACTTAATTTCTTGTTTATCATTGCACAAATAGAGTTGACGAATGATCACTGAATGCTCCAAGCTTGTTATTCCTACACATTTGCAAGTGTTCATTTGTTGTCAAGGAGATTGTAGAAGATTTGTTCAAATGAGGTAGGTATTTTGAATTTTTCAATTCTTTTTCCCACATTTTTTTTTGGCAAATAAACTTCTTTTTCAGATTTTATTTGTCTCAATTCTTTGAATGTGTTGTTTATTGAACTTGTTGTCATAGGTATTACAATGGCAACCATTTCTAGCTTTGTTAACCAACTCTGCTTCAAAATTCTCCCCTTTGAAAATATGTTAAAACAGTACAAAAGCTTTCATGTGGTGGAGGTTATGCTTGGATTTGTAGTCATTGTAAAGTTAGATATTCGAGCTCATACAGTCAAGTGAAAGGCTATATCTAGAAGAAACTTGAAGGGTTTTCTAGAGAGTATTTAATGCAATTACTAAAATTAACCCATCACCAACTTAGCAGGCTAGTGGGCGAATTTTCCATATAAGAGGAGTTTCATTTCATTTTCACACATCAAGTTGAAGAATCAAAGACAAAGGGGCGTGAGTTTTGAGAAAGAAGAAGCAAGTTTGTAGTAAAAATCAAGAGGTTTTCTTCTTCAAAATTATTCCAAGTCTGGGATGAGAAGTGTAGAAATGCTTTTTATATATTTATTTTAATTCCCGGACGCCATACTTATGTTATTTAATCTTGTCTTGCAGGAGGAAGATGGTGGAATCCAGAGGATCAGGCTTGTCAAGGCAGACTTTGATCAAGAACGAGATGAAGGGATTTCTTCCGGAGTCAAAGATTGTGTCGAAATGGAAGGGAGGTTGGCGACACAAACCTAAGAGGCCTCAATATGGACAAGTTCAACAGAAGGATGTTCAATCAGAAGCAATATTCTCCAACTTTCTTAGCCAAGAAAATAACCAAAAGCAAAATTGTGACGACAATTGGCTTCCTTCATGCCATCCAATGTTTGGATCCGATTGTAGAATGTGCAAAGAATTATAATTCAAAGCAAAGGGTAATTCAGGCTCCAGATGGCAAGGTGTTGGCAAAGCTCACTCCAACAGAAATTGTTGAGGCTTTTGGAATCCCAACCTATTAGTCAATGGTGTACAAAACGAAAAAGTGGGCACTAGAGGTCTATAATTTTGGAGCTAACAGTTGTGATGATGTTATCAACCGTAAGTGGCTGCAGAAGCCCAAGGCTCATCATTCCAAATTGTCCAAGCAAATTGTCTGGTTGGATCTCAAGTGGGAGTATAGCGACCTAGTGATGTTATTGAGCAGAATAATGGGATGTCCACAGTCTTGCATTTTCAAGCCATAGATGTTGTCTTTTATTGAAGAAGTAACATATGGAGTCAAGATTGTGGACTGGTCAAAAATGATCAGTGTCAACCTAGATGAACAATTCGGGAGGTCAGAGCAATCCAGTACTTTTTATATCAGCTCCTATGTTGTATACATGCTGGCAAGAATAACTAGATATCAACTAAGATGTTGAGGACCCATAGGATGTGGTCCAAATCAGTTAAAAATGCACGAATGTTATCCTTAGTTGCACTTGTATAGCGTGCCTAATTACCTGAGAGACAATGACACCTTCGCCATGCATATTGTCAAATCTCTCAAGGGCGGCTATCACACGAGGTTGTCACGGGAAGCAATGAAGTTGGTGGAATAGTACGGCTCCTAGTTCATCCAATTCCCAACATTCTCTTATATCCGGATTCAGGAATTCTTTTCTCATCCTTACAGACTTCCAAGATACCCATCGGATAAATTTGTTAGAATAATATCTACCTATACTTAATGGTCAATAATATAATTTAATAGATTAGATTCTTTTTAGTTTAGTTAGAATATAATGTTTCTATTCTTAAGTAGTCAGTTTCTTTTAGAAACCTACTGCAATGTAATTGCCTATAAATTGTATTCCTTCATCAGTAATAAACAAGCAATTTCCATTGTCTAATTTGTTTCACATGGTATCAAATCAAAGCCATAATCAAAATTTTTGTAATTCATTTCTTTGCATGAGATTCAATCTATGTCTTTGGCTTTGTTTTACCCCACGATTTCAAGAAGGGGCCGCTCGACCTTGAATTTCAAACGCGTGCGATTGAGTTTTGCTCTTATTTTTATACCTGTTCTTGTTTGCTTCTATTCGACGGACATTTTTATAAAATCGCAACCTTCTGAATGCGCTTTCGCATCTTCTCTGCATGTTTTTCCTACACGCCTAGGGCTCATATGATTTTGGGCGTTGTTTCACAAAATATCACGTCGTTTTATGAATATTTTTGCATGCGACCGGTCTGCTTTCTTCTTCGCACAAGTGATTTGGTTGCACAACGCGACAAGTGTATTTTTTCGAGTTTCGATCTTCTGCGGCCTAGGATTTTTCATCCCTATTTTTCGTGTGTTCGAAATTTCATTTTTTTCTAGATGACCTAGGGTTTCTAGGTCTCTGTACCTACGACTAGGACTTTTCTGCATTGGGAATTGTGCAAGTAAACATTTCTATCTCAAAATTTGTGCCTGCAACTTGCCTCAATTTTTTGTGCATTGGGATTCGTGCCTCATCAGATTTAAAATTTGAAGTTTCTGCATTGATTTTTGTGCCTTCACCAGTTTGACCTCGGGGTATGTGATGGCATCTTTGACAAATATTATGCTTGAAAGCAATCAATAATTCAATGCGAAAAATTATAACACCTGGAAGTAGCACATGATGACTATCTTTGAATATCGTTGCTTGGCAGAAGTTGTTATCGGCACTACCTCTCGTCCTACCACTGCTGGAAAAGATTAGGATATGTTTGACAAGCGCAACCGTGAATGGGTGATGCTTACCAAAATTTCAATAACTAACGATCAGTTGTCGCAAGTGCCCTAGGCAAATCAGCTGCTGAGATCTGGAAGCACTTGAAGGATCTTCATGAAACGTCAGATAAGAGTCGTGCAATCTTTCTTAAGGACATGCTCTTTTCCATCATGATGGACAAGAAGACATCTCTGCATGAACACTTAACAAAAATCAAGGACATTCATGATCAATTAGAGGCAACTGGTTGAAAATGGAGGAAGAAGACATGGTAGTCATCACTTTGAAAATTCTACCAAAGTCTTATGAGCATTTTATTGAAACGCTCAACATTACTTCAACTAATGTTGATTTGAAGTTTCCAGATCTTTGGAACAAGCTTTTACAACAAGATTTTTGGAGGCAACAGTTTGGTAGTAGTGTCAATTCGTCCTCCATAGAACAAGTGTTCTCTAGTGAGTCTTCTGCTAAGGGCAAAGGAAAAGGTCAATCTTCTCAGCCAAAGGGCTCAATTCCTTCTCAAGACAACAAAAAGAAAAAGAACGTTCAATGTAATTGTTGTCACAACTCACAAGTATGATCACATGAAAATCAACTGTCGGCATCGTTTGGCTTCTGAGCAAAAAAAACAATGAGGGTCTCAACCCAAAGAAAATGTTGCAAAGCACTCTGATCAGAAAGAATCTACCTTCTATAGCTTTATAGCCAAAAGAACACCAGATCCAATGAAATCTTCTACTTGGTATATCGATTTAGGGGCTTCTCAACATTTTACTCATCATCAAGATTGTTCACAAAATTGAAACCATTCTTTGATTCAATGATCTTTGGGGGAGGAGAGAGTATAGTATTGTCAGTAAGGGTAACGTGCAAATTCCCTCCAGAGGGAGAAACTCAATATTTCTCAATGTATACTATGTTCCAGGCATGGAACTCAATCTTCTCTCAGTCAGATCATGAGACATTCTCCCCAACTGGATGTTGCTTTCAGTTCCCACACTTGCAGCATTGTTGATAGGGAGACTCGCACTACAGTCGCTATGGGACTTGAGGATCATGGTCTTTATAGACTTGTTGATTCAAATGATTCTCAAGAGCACGACATGGCAGCCAGAAGTTCTTCCATCAACAATCTTTGGCATCAACGTTATGGGCACTTGAATGTGCACTATCTCTATCAACTATCTCGGGAGGGTTTGGTTGTCTGACTACCTGAGATCCAGACTCAGAATCATGGAGTTTGCGAAGTCTGTCAAGTTGAGAAGCAACAACGGACTGTTTTCAGATGGTAACACCTGGAGAACTTCTAAGTGATTACAATTGGTTCATGTTGATGTATGTGTACCAATGAATACTCCTTCAGTTACTAGGTTCGGGTACTTTTTATTATTTGTTGATGATTTTAGTAGAAAAATGTGGGTGTATTTTCTTAAGAATAAATCAGATGTGTTAAGTACATTTCAGCAGTTTAAGGCCTTAGTTGAGAAAGAGTCAGGTTCTCAAATTGTTACTCTAAGGTTAGATAATGGGGGGGCGGGACTTTTGTTCATCTGATTTCTCCACCTTTTGTGCTACATATGGCATTAAGCGCCAACTTACCACACCATACAGCCCTCAGCAGAATGGTGTCGTTGAGCGTCGAAATCACACCATTACTGAAATGGCTCATTCTATGTTGGAGCATAGAAATGTTCCCAAGAAATACTTGGTTGAAGCAGTTTATACTCCAGTCTACCTTCTGAATCAGTCACCTACACAAGTCATTAAGAAGATGACTCCAGAAGAAGCTTGGACAGGACAAAAGCCTAAGGTGGGTCATCTGAAAGTCTTCGGTTCTACTGCTCATGTATGGATTCCTGAAGCCAAGGCGCGCAAAGCTGGATTCCAAGAGCCAAGAACTCATGTTTACTGGTTACAACGATAATCATAAGGGATATCGACTGATTGCTACAGAGACAAATCGTCTCATATTAAGTCATGATGTTGTGGTTGATGAGACTAGTGGTCCTTTTCTTTCTTTTACTACTATGAATTCTGAGGAATAGCCTATGAAGGCTTCCGATTTGGGTGTTCGTCTTCCCTTAGGATCACCTAATGGGAGGGCTTCCAATCACTCTGCCTCTGAAGATGAGCAATCTACCAGGCATGATACTGCACCACCTGACTTTCCTCAGGATCTACATACAAATGATTTTGTTCCAGCAACTCCAAGACATGATGTTTCTTCGATGCCTGATGTTGGTACTTCTACTCTCAAGCCTAAGTGGTGGGCTAAGACTATAGGGGATCTTCATGATGATGAGCTCATTAAGGGCAGATCAGCTAACAAAAAGAACAAGCAACAAAACACTGTAAATTTTGCTCTTATGGCCAATATCCATAACATCTATGAGTCTCAGACATATTCAGAGGCTAAAGGAATTCCTAAGTGGGAAAAGGCTATGGAAGCTGAGTATCATAGTCTCCTAAAGAATAACACTTGGGTCCTTTCCGAGGAAGAAACCTATTAGCACAAATGGGTTTAGAAGGTCAAGTATCATTCAGATGGTACTTTGGATAAATACAAGGCAAGGTTGGTAGCTCAAGGATTCACATAGCGGGAGGGCATTGACTATGAGGAGACTTTTTCTCCTACTACCAAGATGAGCACAATTCGTCTTTTTCTCGCCAGTGCAGCCCAGTTTGGATGGAAGTCCATCAAATGGAGGTCAAGACTCTATTCCTCAATGGTGAGTTGTAGGAAGAAGTCTATATGACGCAACCTTCCAGTTTCAAGGTTGTTGGTAAAGAACATAAGGTTTGCAGACTGGTGATAGCACTTTATGGCATGAAACAAGCTCCTCAGGCTTGGTGCATCAAGATTGATAAGTATCTTATTGATCATGGTTTTAACTGCAATCCCTCTGATTCTAATTTGTATGTCAAGCACTCTGGTGATGATATTCTATTTCTTATTGTCTATGTTGATGACTTGATCATTACCAACAGTTCAACACATTTGATATCAGCAATCAAACATGATTTGTACCAGGCCTTTGACATGACAGATTTGGGGCTTCTGCATTACTACTTAGTGTTGAGGTTTTGCAAACTGATGGCAGTATTTTTATCTCTCAGTCTAAGTATGCCAAAAGTTTGCTTGAAAAATTTCAAATGCAGGATTGTAAACATGCCTCCACACCAATGGAGAAAGGGTTAAAGTTGTCAGCCAAGTCTGATTCACCTTTGGTGAATGAAATAACATTCAGGCAACAAGTTGGCAGCCTCATTTATCTCACTGCCACTAGACCTGATATCAGTTTTGCCATAAGCTACATTTCTCACTTCAGGTCAACCCCAAAAGT
>MU223054.1:1429538-1447363 GCA_018584345.1 Thuja plicata | reverse complement strand
TATCAGTTTTGCCATAAGCTACATTTCTCACTTCAGGTCAACCCCAAAAGTTGATCATTGGGTTGCAACAAAGCATGTGCTGCAATATGTGAAGGGCACTTCAAATTTTGTCATTTTCTATAGGTGTACAAATCCAAAGCTGATTAGTTTTACAAACTCAAACTGGGGAGGTTCAATGGATGACAGAAAATCCGCCTCTAGGTATGTGTTCAGTTTGGGTACAAGTGCAGTCACATGGACCAGCAAGAAGCAGCAAGCAATGGTTGTTTCCTCAACTGAAGCAGGATATCGAGGAACTGTTAAGGTAGTTTGGATTCAAAGGTGGTTTCTGACATGCAAATGTTACAAGTTGGACCTTCTCCGTTGTACACTAACAATCAAGGGGTGATCAAACTAGCCAAAAATCTGGTCTTCCGTGAACGTACCAAGCATGTTGAGCTTCATTGTCATACATCCGAAAGCTGGTAGAAGGCAGATTAGTTCAGTTGCAGTATGTTCCAACTGAGGATCAGACTGCAGACATTTTCACCGAGTCACTGAGCTCGGATAAGTTTGTAAAATTTATGGGGCAACTTGGTGTATGTAGGAACCCCCTGTGGTTCTAACTCTGACAAACACTGAATTGTTTCAATTTTGGATGTTTGACAATTTGTCAAACATTTTGCATGCAAGCTCTGATATCACTGTAATATCTCTTGTAAATCTGATCACAATTTGTTGTTATGAAGCTAAAGGAATATTATCAAACATTTAGCATACAATGTCTGAAACCGCTGTTATAAATTTTCTGATTGTCATCTTTGAGTTCGTAGGCTGCAAATGAAGTTACTGAATGCTTCTAACAATGCAAGGTTGTTATAGAAATGATATACTAGCTGTTTCAGACCTTTGGCAAACATGTAAATGACTGAAATTAACTAGTACAGCTAGCTGACATAAAGACAAACACTTGCCATGCATCCCAATGTACACCTACAACCACTAGGCATTTAAGCAAACAGTTGGCATACAAGCCATATGCTGGTAACAAACCAAATACAAATAACCATAAAGCTTTAATTGAAATGCAACACAAGTTACATGGCAATGTAATAAACAATAATCTGAAAAGTCTTTGTTGCAATGTAGCAAATATCAATGGTAATAACAAATATGGAACCTGTTAACTACAGCAGCAACCATAAACTTTATTGTTTCTTTTTGATAAACTTTATCTCGGCCTTCCAAATGCTGTGTTTATTCTTCTCTTATACCAGCGCTGCCAAAGATGATTTCCTTTGATTTTATTGTGTCTTCTAAATGAAAATCACACCATAGAGGTGCAGCCAGCAATGAGGGTATACGGCAAGCTTTTGCAGCAACTGTATAGATTAAAGAAGCAAGCTAATGACTAAAGAAAATCACTAACACAATAATCTCGATCTGCCAATTGAAAACCCCTTTGGATCTTCTCTGAATGTCCACGAAACTTCACCAATTTAGCCCAATTAGAACTCTTGAATGAAGCTCTCTTGAATGCCAAATTCACTGGATATTTCACCAACTCAAATGGCTGCAACACTGAAGATTTTATGTTCTCCAATGGCTGTTGAAAGCATGAAACCCTCGGTCTCTTCTCCCAAACCAAGTTCAAAGAAAATAGATGATTAACAATGATCATCGAACTTCTCTTTTTTCATGCTTATATATTCTCCATAAGAAGTTCGAACCTCTCCCAAAAGGCACATTTAATCATTTAAATGAAATATTATTTAATTTTCTCATTAATGAATAAACTTTGGGTTATGTGCCGGATAATTAATTAATAATTTGGCCCCTCTTTAATGATGAGAAAGACCCTTTCTTTATGAAATAATAACTTACAACATAACATTAAATGGCCTCGTAATAAAATTTATTAATAAAGTTATCACTTTATTAATAATCAAATAAGCATAACTCTATGATTAATCAATTTTTCTCCATTTTGTCTGCACCGGGAAGTTGACCATTTTATTCTTTGTCCAACCCACTGAATTACCAAAAATAGAAAGGGTCCCTCTTGATCGTCACCTGATTTACTATAAATAGTAAATATATGAAATTGAGCCCAAACGAAGTCCAATCTAGAACATACTGAATTTTGGAGAAGACAAGAACCTCCATTAACCAAGCCTCTGCCTCAGAAGACCCTCTATCCTCAATAATTAGCCTACGAGGGTCACAATAATAGGCTAATCCCTCAAACTCTGATGCTCATGAAAATGGGGACATTACAGTGTAGTTGACAAATTGACCATTATGGGAGTGTTAGAATAATATCTACCTATAGTTAATGATCAATAATGTAATTTATTAGTTTAGATTCTTTTCAGTTTAGTTAGAATAGAATGTTTCTATTCTTGTCTTTAGCAGTCGTCAGTTTCTTTTAGAAACTTATTGCAAATGTAATTGCCTATAAATTGTATTCCTTCCTCAATAATAAACAAGCAATTACCATTGTCTAATTTTTCACCAAAATGGTGTTGCTGGAAATCACGACGCAGTTCACGACATATGAAAAAAAAAAGAGAAAGTGAAATCCCAATCATCATGGGAACTTCAGATGAAGTATGTCCATCTCTGCCAGCACTTGAAATGTCAGCAGAGGAATCATAGTTCTATCATCTATCAATCTATACAACAAGGCCGGCTTTTGATCCTTAAAATAAAATAAGTGGTGTCTTGCAGAAAATACAAGCATAAGATGCATCTTGAAAATTTATTGGGCCAAAGTCAAAGATGAATATGAAGTCAGGAAAAGAATGTATTCCAAGTTACCACTCAAAATGATCAAAACATGTAGAATTCATCCAGTGCCAAAGAAGGGGGAAGAAGATTCAAATGTGATTCAGCCAAAGTTCGAGAAGGAGAGAAATAAGACCATCCAACAGCCCAATTGGATTGGACCTAAAGAAATAGATCTTGATATGCTATCCAAGCCAATCACAAAATTCACAAGGTGGCGGATTGAATATCAAGTCAAAAATTTGAAGACAAAGGATGTTCCCTTGACTTACAACCTGATGGGAGATCCAGAGCCGTAGGATAGTAAAGTTGGGCAATCATCATTGGAGCAAAAGAAGAAGATCCACCATAAAAGGAAGAACATGGGAAAGGGAAAAGCATAGTCTAGGATGAGCAGCAAAAGAAAATGTCAGTTGAGCCAAGTGAAAGGCCTCCACAGAAAAGGCAAAGGCCAACGATAGAAGCATCATCACCCACCAATTCTTCAAGTGTATAGGAATTTGATATTTTCACTAGGAAAGGATTGGAACCAGTAAAAGATGGTCACAAGACCAAATAACTCTACCAATGCATGATAGGCAAAGTATCCATGCTTTCCACGAAGTTAGCCAATAGAAGAATGAAGAACAAGGACCTCCTGTAGAAACAGATCTCCAATTTCAAGAATTTCTCATGACAATGTTACCTAAAGAGTTAGTAGAGCCAACGATTCCCATCCCAGAGGAGTGTCACAAAGAGACAATGCCAGAGCAGAGCAGATACAAGCATATGATCAGCATTCAACCACTCCAGAATGGTTGAAGGAGAGGATGCAAAAGGATCCTGAGGAAGAAATTGATCCTGCATTAGAATTACACGAATTTTTGAGCCAAATTAACAAACTAACAAAGAAAGGCAAGGCAAAGAAATCCTCCAAGGTCACTAGGGATGAGTTAGGATCCACAACTCTGCATGTAGCAATGCCAAAGGTTGACAAGGCCAAAGATAAGATTACTCCAGAAGAGTATGATGTGACAACAATTGACTTAGGGCATGCAACCAAGGCACAAGTGATGGAAGAATTTGATGATACCACCGATGCACTAAAGGAACAAATGAAGATGGAGGAGAAATACAAGAAATTGAAAAGTGAGAACAGGGCTATGTGTGGGCATTTGCAGCGTCTCACAAACCCTGTTAGAGAAGAAGATCAGGTGTTTGTTCTCCCTACAACTCTTCCAAAAGAATCAGTGGATGGCATAGAAACAATGAGGAAAGTCGCCCAAGGCACTGAAAAGTGGGTGAAGAATGTCAATATGTTGCATATAAGTTTGTTGAAGATTTGACTCCAATGTATGGAAGAACCCTAGCTATCCTTGGCAGGATACAGAACATGGATCAAGGATGGGAAGACACGCATATCTACTAGAATGAGACTATCCCACACTTGAAGGCTTTGATGGAGACTCTCAGGCAGGCACTGATGGATGGTGGAGTAATTAGAGAAAATGAGGTGTATAATTTCTCCTGATGTATGGCATAGTGATCATAGGGAACTATTTGAGAAATCAAATGAGGATTCAGCTCGACTCGGGAAGATGATTGGGAACATCAAGGAAGGAATCATCAATGTTGTTGAAGCATTGTTCACAAAGAGGATGACTGGTGAAGGGATGACAACGAATGGCCTCGAGAACAGATTGGAAGAATTCTTTAGCATGAATTCCTTCTCAGAAGAGGACTTGGAGAATATTTCTATATTCTCAAACATTATGTACAGGATTCAGGAGTCAACACCAAAAAGGAAGAACTTTGGCAGGTGTGAAAAGGATATAGCCATTATGGATTTCAAGCGCAAAACGATGCTAAGTATCTGTGTGGACAAGCTAGAAATAGTAATGTCCAAACTCTCAGCATCTAAGGAAAGAACTCAAGCATAATCTATTTTGGGCGAAGGGGCATTTAATGTTGAGTGGGAATCTTTTCCATTATGGGTCGATTTGACCCACTTTCCTACTAGTGGGTGACTCATCCTCCTATTGGTCCATTTGGACCCACCACCATTTATGACAGAGAATCTCCTTGGTTGAACCCTAATTAGGGCTGAGTTGGCAAAATTTGGGCCCTTCATTCAATTTTGATCTGGGTCATTGTAATTTGAAACTTGTCCCCTCATTTGTAACAAAGTGAACTTTGGGGATTGATGCTATAAGCTACCTGAATAAAAGAGTACACATTGAAGTTTGGTGATTACTTGTATTGTTTTGGGAGTTTGCATGGTTTCTTGCTCCTCTCATAGATTAGATTTGTTTTCAAGTTGTTAAA
The DNA here is from genome assembly GCA_018584345.1 of Thuja plicata. Classification (NCBI taxonomy): domain Eukaryota; kingdom Viridiplantae; phylum Streptophyta; class Pinopsida; order Cupressales; family Cupressaceae; genus Thuja; species Thuja plicata. The sequence continues at coordinate 1,442,293 of MU223054.1, read as the reverse complement.
TGAATGAGATTGGTAATATTGTATGGTGAAATAATTCTCATATCTTTGGCAATTAGATGATTTCTATGCGCAGTGTAAGGTTGGTCTAAGCTTTTATATGGATGCTTAACTCCAATCATTGAACGTGCATTGTTCTATGATGGTGTTCATTTGTGATATGAAATTCCTTGCACAACCTTTGAAGATTGAACCTCCTTTATGTGGTTGATTCGGCGAAGCAAAGTGTCATAGATCTTACCTAAGCAATCGTTATCCTTCAAGTTCTTAGGATTAGAATAGAACTTCTCAACCCTTATCCCTCTTTACGTTCAGCATATTTAGCGAAATACTTTGAAATACTCTTCATTGCCAAATCATTAGAATAGCTCCCAAAACCAATATTGTCAAAGTCGTCTTGAAATAAAATACGTAAGTCCCCTTAGATTACCAACATACATCAAGCCAAACGAGCTCATATTTTGCATGTTCGCAGCCGAAACCTTGGAGTCACCTCTTTAATCTTTGCAATCTTAGTATACGAGGGGTCTTTGTTCAAGAGAGGATAGAGTGTCCGTTGGCACTTTATTCTGTGTTGTTGTCATAAAACACCCATCAACGGGTCCCTTATTACTTAATTACCCTTAAGCTAAAATCAGGAATGATCTTCTATTATTAGGTTGAGTTAATTATAGGTTAAGTTGTCTTAAGTCATTTGATTAAGACACTTGTCATGCTCTAATTAATCCTCTCCTAGGGTTTTCCTCTAGAGATTTATCTTTATCCTTTTATAAGCATTCATTGTAACTTATTTAGGTTAATATAGGTTAATCTAAATATTAGATTCCTCTTTGGATCAATCTCTCTTAAGGTTGCATATCATCAACCATGGCAAAACTCTTCAGATGTGATAGGCGTTTTGGTTGCAGATGATTTTTGGGAGTTGTGGGGTTAGTTATCAACTCCAACACCTTACACTATCCAGTTATTTGAGTCTTTGACTGCCAATGTTGAAAAGCAAAACAGCCATAATTCCAAAACACATGCCCAATTACATATTAAAAATAACCCCCAATAAATAATTTTATTCATATATCATAAATATAAGATTATATATTATATTTTACATTATATTATATTAATAGAATCTTATAAAATTATATATTTATTCTATATAAAAAAATTATTATTGCTTATATATTGTACAGCCACACCCAATTATACCGAACCTGAGGGAAAAAGATTGCTATACTTGTCAACGAAGCCCATGCCTAACTCTATACCTGAATCGGCAACATAGATATATTGCTATAACCAGATTCATATAGGAGCATCTTTTATGCTTGCATATATGAAAATTTTGAATTAGAATATCATCCATAACCCAACTACTGGATTTATGCCTTCAACTAAATAAAAATAGAAATTAGAAACATCAATTAAAAGAGGCACAAACGGGAGGTAAGTTTAATTATGGAGAAATCTTATGTTTATACATGCTTTGATATTAGGCAAGTAAACTATTGGCTATATTAGAGTGATTGAGCTTTCGCTTAACTAATAAAACACCCTTTATTAACAACCTCAACCATTTTGAATATTAGAAAGCTATAATATATCAAAAAGCTAAATGGGCACTAATATTCTAGTACGCTGCCTTAATGTCTATTTAAATAGCCTCACAATACTTATATTTTGAATCTAAAACAAAAAGAACACTGTGTCATGTCTTCAAAAAGCGTAAATATCCTATTCATCTGTTTTTGTCCTCCAGATTTTAAAGAAAAAATATTTCTCATCCTTTTCAAACTTTGGAGATATGGCCCTGGATAGTGATTTATGCTGTTCATTGGTTGATATTACCTCAAGATTGTATCAAATAATTAGAGGGTTAAATAATTACGGTACTTTCTTTAAAGACGGGCTACCAGTGAGCTCACAGAAAGAAAGACTAAAAGGGAATAATTATCAGACATTCAATTTCTCTGCAATGAAATAGAAAGTAATATCGTGGTCTAAGTTATTATACTAGTGCATGCAGGATGTGAGCCATCATCCATAGATAACAACAATAGATGTGATTCTTTCAATATTGAGGGATTGGCATTAGTTGTAGATAAATCCATCAATTTGAATTTAGAAAATGTGTATAACTACAGGTTTATCATAAGATTTGATCTGAAGAAATTTACTTACTCAAAATCCCAATAGATTATTCCATCTGGGGCAGGAATACCAGCCCTGTTGGTATGCTGATACTCAGAATTCCAGTTATTCTTGAATGTATGCCATCGCAATCCTGTAATTTTTGCTGTGAATAATATATGCATTAATTCATTAAACAGTACAAATATGTCCAAGAAACAATACAAAAGAACAGCATGATGACAACATGTTACACTTACATTTATCACGATGCCTGGAAGAGGCAAGTACACCAATAAAAATGCAAAATAGTGACAACAGAACAGGAACAAGGAATGCTGGTGCAACCTTGTTGATTATTTTCACCCCACCGAATACAATAAAACACAGAAGAATAGTTACAACTATTCCATAAAATTGTAAATCATGCAAGCTTGGGCTCAGAATAGTTGTTGCAGGAGCTCCAGTAGGTGCCCCTGCTATGGAACTCGTATTCAAGCTTGTTGCACTCTCTGCAAGAATATTAATAAACAAACCATCTCAATTTTACTTATAGCATACAAAAACAAACTTGTGAAAAGATTATGGAATAGAAACTAGTCAAGTATATGAGTGAAATTGTTTGCCATACACAATTGATCAAAGCAATAAAGGAAAATCCCTACTAAGACTAGGACCAGTGATGCAATATAAAGAATTTGGCTTCAATATGCATTGCTTCATTCCTGCCTACTATTATCTTGACATGCCATAAACCCAATCAATGCTCTATTATCTACTGTGATAAAAAAAAATTAATGAAAAACTTTGTGTGATATTGTTATGAGGATTCAACCATGTAATTTTTGAGTCAAACTCATTGACCCATGTTTCATGAGTAGTGGTTCACAAGAACCCATCTCTCATGAGAATGAATGGAACACTTAGCACTCATAGCAATATCACAATTTGACTTGCTGCGGAAAATATCTCCTACTTATCAATGAAAATCTTTACTACATTACCTTTAAAAATTCCAGCACCTGGTACAGCATCAAGAAAGGTCTCAACAGCTCCCAGAATATATCTGAAAATGCAACCCAATGTTTAGGAGAACCTCATAAAAACTGACTAAAAATATACAGCGAGTAAAACAATCCACTTTTATTGAAAGAAGACTTGAATTAATCAGTGTTAATGTTTTGAACCAGAATATTATAAATGCAATAATCAGAACCTTTAACAACAAAGCACAAGAAAACCAGACACAAATTTACCCTGGGAAAACCCTCCTACCAAGGGAAAAACCCAGCCACACCCAAAATATATCCTTTATTGAGCTCTCAAATCAAATACAATATTTTTCTCACTTATGATTGAAAACACTAACAGTCAATCATAAGCCTTGTTTCTCTTTGAACATAAATTGATCGCTACAGAATAACAAATAAGCATAAGTATATTGCAGACACTCGATAGACTCACACAACGTAAGTATTGATCTTACACAGATTGAAAAATACAAAACAAAATATATCACTGTTCAGTGATCACCTTGTTGTAGCTTAAACATCTGAAAGCTTCTGTTAGCAAGCACCACACTTAACACACCCACACTCAAGCAGCTGCTGATAACCAAAGACAAAAGCACTTTACCTCCACCAAAGCTTGGACAGTGAAGAGACTCTCAAAACTAAAGTATCATGCGGTGAAAGCCAAAGAGACAAGTGTTACAATAATAAACGCAATCATTAATACAAGAACCGTTGAAGCCATAAGCCACCTCATGATGTCTGACATCACATGCACGGTGCCAAGACATAACCATGATCCACTTCAAAGCACTCCGAGCATGGTGAATAGACATAGCCCGAGCACGATATGGGACAGCTCGATCACAACAAAGACACAGCTCGAACATGATCTGGAACGTTAACAAAAACTCTCGAACCCAATATGAGAGTCGTTTGAAGACAAAATGAAACAGCTTGAGGCAATTTGAACATGATACAAAACCACTACCGCTACTGCACGAACATGATAGGAGATGCATACAAAATCTTGGACGAAACAATAATAGAAAATAATATCATATTTGCAGAAAAAGCAGCTCCCGAGCAAGGTAGAGAGATAGGAACAAAGAAGAACAACCATATTAATAACAACCCAGATAATGATAATCACAGTCCATCATTTCAAATGAATTTCTGAGAAACTCGTGGCAGATCATCACAGGTAAATGAACTCTCTCACAGCTACAATATTTTTAACACTCCCTCTTAGCAAGGAGATCATTTATGTGTCATGGTGTCACACAACATGAAAAGCACAAAGAGCTGCAACAGAAAAATGTGTCAATAACAAAAACTTATCACAATTTTCTTCAACATGATATTGTCATCTCAGCATGACATTCACCATGGGTACTCCCAGAGGGTGAAGAAAGACGAGTTAAGTCATGGATTCTCTCACATGACATCCACCATGGCCACTCCCAAAGGGTGGATCCACCATAGCTACTCCCAAAGAGTGGAACAAGGACTTTCACCTCAAACTTCTTTCGCAAAGAAGAATGCATTAACAAAGGATTGCACCTCGAACTTCTCCCCCTCATAGAAGAACTTGCTAACAAGGGATTGCACTTCGAACTTCTCCCTCTCAGAGAAGAACTCGTTAACAAGAGATTGCACCTCGAACTTCTCCCTCTCAGAGAAGAACTCGTTAACAAGGGATTGCACTTCGAACTTCTCCCTCTCAGAGAAGAACTCATTAAAACACATAAAATATCATCTAGAAACCAATTGTTATATTCTAGTTTGGATCGATTCCTTACACCCGCTCTGATACCATGTTAATGTTTTGAACCAGAATATTATAAATGCAATAATCAAAACCTTTAACAGCAAAGCACAAGAAAACTAGACACAGATTTACCGTGAGAAAACCCTCCTACTCAAGGGAAAAACCCAGCCACACCCAAAATATATCCTTTATTGAGCTTTCAAATCAAATACAACATTTTTCTCACTTATGATTGAAAACACTAACAACCAATCATAAGCCTTGTTTCTCTTTGAACATAAATTGATCACTTCAGATTAACAAATAAGCATAAGTATATTGTAAACACTCGATAGACTCACACAACGTAAGTATTGATCTTACACAGATTGAAAAATACAAAACAAAATTTATCACGGTTCAATGATCACCCTGTTGTAGCTTAAACATCTGAAAGCTTTTGCTAGCAAGCACCACACTTAACACACACACTCAAGCAACTGCCGATAACCAAAGACAAAATTACTTTAACTCCACTGAAGCTTGGACTGTGAAGAGACTCTCGAAACTAAAGGATCATACGGTGAAAGACAAAGAGACAAGCGTTACAATAATAAACGCAATCATTAATACAAGAACCGTTGAAGCCATAAGCCACTCATGATGTTTGACCTCACACAAACGGTGCCAAGACACAACCATGATCCACTTCAAAGCACTACGAGCACGGTGAATAGACATAGCCCGAGCACGATATGGGACAACTGGATCACAACAAAGATACAGCTCAAACATAATCTGGAACGTTAACAAAAGCTCTCGAACCCAATATGAGAGTCATTGGAAGACAAGATGAAACAACTTGAGGCAGTTTGAACATGATACAAAACCGCTACCGCTACTGCACGAACATAATAGGAGATGCATATAGAATCTTGGACGAAACAATAATATCATATTTGCAAAAGAAGAAGCTCCCGAGCAAGGTAGAGAGATGGGAATAAAGAAGAACAACCCAAATATTGATAATCACAGTCCATCATTTTAGATGAATTTCTGAGAAACTCACGGCAGATCATCACAGGTAAATGAACTCTCGCAGCTACAATATCTTTAACAATTAGGATAGATTGTTAACAAATGCCACTAAATGTTTCTAAACAAGGTAAAATGACTTCAAACAAACAACAAAAATAAGTTGCCAATCTTAATGAGAACGGGTATGGGTTCAATATAAATTTATTTATAGTATTATTAAAATTTTATTATTATATTAATTATATCAAAATAAATTAATTATAAAATATATGAGTTTACAATTAAAATGTCATTAAATTTAATTTTTGAAATCTAAAAAATTTATTATCAATTTTATATTAAATTAAACAACTTCTATTTTAATCAACTATTAAACATTCATTTGCATTATAAAGAAACAACAATTATATTTTATAAAGAACAATATATAGTTGTTTTGGTTATTCAATCGTAGATTTATTATATACCTATGTTACCCCAAGTTTCCGGGACAGGGGGACGTGGGGACGGGGAAACGGGTTTCCGGGACGGATTTTTTTTTCTCGGAGCAGGGGACGGCAGGGGACGACAGTGGGAACAACTATATATAAAATAGGGAAAATTTAAAATACATAGGGAAATTTTAAATATTCATATAAAAACATGGATAACACAAGCTTATATAAATTATAGAACCTTAACATATAATGTTTGTGTTAAATAATTTAACTTTAGAGTTCACATGAGAGTGCAAATCAAACAAATTTTCAAAACTGAAACATTAATTTTATGGGACAGCCAAGGGGAAGGTTTCCGGAAGTTTCCGAGTTTCAGGGACGTTTTGGAAACAAGGACGGCTCAATTTTTGTCGGAAACGCATCCCCGGGTAACATAGTTATATACGTCATATTGTCACTATGTATGCCTCAATTTTCTTATTTTACCACCTATGCATTTGGGATTCTTGGCATGAGCCATTGAAACTAGCACCTGTAATGTACCAAGGAACCAAAAAAGGGAAAAAGTGTCATCACAAATGTAGGAATGATCAATATCCAAGGACTTTGAACCACAAGAGCATATCTCAAAAACATCATCTTTCTACATTTGGCTTCCATTTCCTAACAATACTTATCCAGACTAGGAAACATTCCTGCATTTTTATTTGGTTCATCTTCTTCCCAAGGGGAGAAATGTTGTTTGTAGGCATTGGACTATGTTTTGCCTTCAAGCACTCACCATATTTGTAGGAAATTCTTCATTATCGATGGGCTATGTTGTCTCCTTTCTTCCTTCCTATGCGGGAATATTTGTTTGTATATACATGATGTATGTAGTCCTTGGGAGAGTGTGATTGAGTCCTCCATCCATGCATGCATCATGTTTGACTCTCCCTTTTAGAGAGAAGCTTTTCCTATGTGGTTCTTTCCTTTTCTCCACTTTGTGAGAGATTTTTGTTTTTCATTGCATTTGCTTTGTACATGGGTACCTAAAATGGTTTTGTAGCCAAGACCCATCTTGCATCTTGCTCATTTCGCATAATAATCCTATCCCTAAGTTGCACTACAGGGTGAGTGTTGGAGTAAATTAATATTTACTCATACTTAAGTGCTTAGGCAATTTATTTATTAATGTTTAGTTTTTCGTAGCTTCATTGTCAGTTATTACCAGCCCACCATCATTGCCCTTATAAGCAAAGGTTTGTACAGTATTTTTTGTATCCCAATATATTTTTCATCTTCCTAGTGAAATATTTGGCTCTCCGTTAAGGTTAATCCTCAGATTGTGCTCCAGGGAGGTTGATTTCTCTAACAAGAAATAATGTTTCATCTATTTTTAAAATGTTAAAACAACATCCTCCCATTGCATTTTTGGTAACAAAAGTGTAAACCCTACCAAATATATCCCACAGAAAAAAAAAATCCATTGAAATCTGTAAAAAAAATAGTTGAAATTGTGCATAAACTACCACGACCTCTTCCACTTTGCTTGCTCTCAAACTTCTTGCTCAGTTTTTCTTCTACCTTCAAAGAGAATTGATATGCGTCTTCAATGGTACACATTCTTACCATCATCAACTCTTCCTGAATACTCGCCCTCAACCCATTTATGTTCTTCTTGTTAGCTTCAGAATGACCCATTCTCATAAGGACTCGATAGAACTCTTCTATATACTCCTGGATAGGTTTTCCTGCTTGCTTCAACCCTTGCATTTTCTTTAGCAAATCAAGCTCATAGTCAACAGGAATGAACTGTCGCTTCAGTTTGTCCAACATCTGATCCCACCTTGTTATCTTCTCCTTCCCTCTTCTATTTCTCTCCAACTAAACCTCTTTCCACCAAATTTTAGCATGACCTTTCAGCTTGGCCTTTGCGAATCTAACCCTCTCAGGATCTTCCATTTCCTCAAACTCAAAATACTCCATATCATTGATCCAATCGATCAACTCTTCCAGATTAAAATTTCCAGAAAATGTAGAAACTTTAATCTCTTTCCAATCTTTCCAATCTTCGAAATGGCCCTAAAAAACCTAGCTTCCTCAGGATCCCTAGTCGTTTCTTGTTCTTCAAATTCTCCTTCTTCTTTAGATTCATCCTCACTTGCATCTCTTGCCCTAATATCGGTTCCTCCACGCAGCTCCTCTTGCAATGCTTGCACTTGCCTCTGGAGGACTTTAAAGCCCTCTTTTGTCACACCTGCAACCCTTCCACCACGGTTCCTTCGTGGAGGCATTTTCTGTACTTATCTCTCAGACCCACAACCACAGCCCTGGTGCAAACTGCCTCATGTTCTGCAATCTATCTACACACTCAGGAACTTCTGCTCTAATATCACTTGATGAAGGGCACTTTCCTTATTCAACCAAATACACACAACACAACAGGGAAATAAACAGAAAATTTAAAGAACAGAACAATGGCAAGAACAGAAACACTTGCTTTCTATTATCTTCAATGAAATGACATTACAATATTCGGAAAAATAACATGTTACAGCCACATGGACATTTTCATTACAATAATCTGCAAGACAGAGTCACAATCTAGACTTTTGCAACTTAACCCTAAAATCCCCCTTCAACCCTATAAGTAGCACAATTAACCACCTTGCAATATTCTGGAAAGTGAAATTTTCCAATTTAGGTGCCCAACGGTTCAATTTCCTGCCTTAAGTGATTTTTCTCTGTCTTGCTTTTGTATTGAAACTAGAGGCTTGATGTCCCAACTTCCAAAAACCGTAACTTATAAACTATGGAGTCGATTGGCTATTATGACCCCATTTTAGAAATCCCATGAAGCACTCTACAACCTTATGCTCGCGAAGTGCCAACCGATCAAAGTTTGACCCCCTTTCGGAGCCTCTAAAGCCTTCAAAATTGAGTTCAAATATTTTTACCACCCCGCCAAAACAAAAAATTCAATATCTTCAAAACCAAACTTGATCTTGCCATGAAACTTTACGAGCACGCATATACATCCAAAATGAACCTCCAAGGAAGTAAATGGAACAATTCGAGCTCAAATGAACAACCTACTAAAAATAGTAAACTTGCCAAAAATAGTAACTTTGCCCAAAGATAGCCCTTTTTGAAAAACTAGACAATATTTTTGGGTGATGCAAGATTGCTCATACACTCTGGATACTCCTGCATCAGACACCCGAGGTAATTTGAGAAGTGACTTTGTCACATCTCAAGTGTGCAAAGGAAAACCAAGGTGGACACCTCTTCCTTTGATAGCCATGATGAATCTTCAACAAGTCGTCCTCTCCATTTGACCATGTACTCTTCATATTTCTTGTTTCTTGTGCTTCTACCCACACAACTATCCAAGATATCCTCTATCTCTTCTATAGTTGTAGGTGCTAGAATATTCCATTGTGCTTCTGCTATCTCATCTTCTGTACAGCATTCACGATACTCTGTCTAATCTAAAATATTAAATATGGGTGAAATAATGAGTTCACTGGGCAACTCTACTTCATAAGCATTTCCTGAATCATACTTCTTCAGGATTTTGCATGGTCCAAATTTCTTCATCTTCAACTTGTTGTATGTTCCCACTAGAAATCTCTCCTATCTTGAATGAACCATAACTTCATCTCCAATCTGAAATTCCTCCAAGTACTCTTCATATTTCCTGTTTCTTGTGCTTCTACCCACACAACTATCTAGGATATCCTCTATCTCTTCTGTAGTTGAAGTAGGTGCTAGAATATTCCACTGTGCTTCTGCTATCTCATCTTCTGTATTGCCTTCACGATACTCTGTCTAATTTGAAATATTAAATACGGGTGAAGCTCTACTTCATAAGCATTTCCTAAATCATGCTTCTTCAGGATTTTGCATGGTCCAAATTTCTTCATCTTCAACTTGTTGTATGTTCCCACTAGAAATCTCTCCTTTCTTGAATGAACCATAACTTCATCTCCAATCTGAAATTCCTTGTCTTCTTTTTAGATTTGCCTTAGCCTTGTATTGAGTATTCATTTTATTAATGTGCTTCCTCACCTCATGCAAATTCTTCAAGTGTTCTGCAAAGTCTTCAGCTTCAACACTACTCTTTTCTCCATTGTCTAACTTCCTCAATTTTGAAGCATTTCTAGGACTACTTCCATATACAATCTAGAATGGTGATTTACCAGTGCTCCTATTAACAAAATTATTGCATGCAAATTCTGTCTGCGGTAAAATCAAATCCCACCCCTTTGGTTTATCTCCAACTAAGCATTTCAACAGGTATCCCAAACTCCTATTCACCACTTTTGTCTGTCCATCATTCTATGGATGGTGCGTTGAGCTGAACTTCAAATTTGTCTTCAAATTTTTCCATAATGTCTGCCAAAAATACCCAAAAAACTTAGCGTCTCGATCTAAAACTATGCTCTTTGGTAGACAATGTAGTCTCACCACTTCTCTAAAATCAATTCTGCCACATGAATAGCATCATTAGTCTTTCTACAAGGAATTAAATGTGTCATCTTCAAAAACCTATCTACCACCAAAAAAATGGAATCATACCCTCTTTGACTCCTAGGTAAACCAAAAACAAAGTCCATACTAATATCCTCCCATGGCCTCTCTGGTACAGGTAATGGCTGATATAATCTTGTATTCTGCCTAGTTCCTTTTGCCATCTAACATATTCTACAACTCTGCACAAACTTCTTAACATCTTGTTGCAATTGTGGCCAGTAATAATGTTCACTAACCGGAGCAAAGGCTTTATTTCGACCAAAGTGTCTAGCCAATCCTCCACTATGCTTCTCTTTGATTAGGTTCTCCCTCATGGAACTCTTTGGAATGCACAATTGGCTCCCTTTAAATAACATCCCATCTTGAATTATAAAATCCAACCATATGGTCCTGTCTAAAGTAACAGGATCTTTACAAACTCTTCAGCCCTCTCCAACATCAAGATCCTCAGGATACAAACTCTTGAGTTCTTAAAACTCAACAACTTCAATCTGCATCTTTGTCAAAAAAATTTGCCTCCTACTCAGGGCATCTGCAACCCTATTAGACTTCCCACTTTTGTGCTTCCAGACAAAAGTGTAACTCTACAAAAACTCAAGCTATTTTATGTCTCCGATTCAACTTTCTGTTGTGAGGTTTTCACACCATCGCCCCATTGTAAATGGGGACCCCCTCTTTTGCAAGCGGTAGGAGTAGTGGTCTTAGGTAGTCTTTGTTGGCGACAGTTTTCAAGCCCCTTGGTCCGCCAAGTGAAGTTCGAGAGTTGGTTTGGGCAATTTTGGCCTGCTGGGAAGTCAAGTCTGTCTGGAACATGGGCGAGAGTTGTGCTAAATCTTTCAGGAATATGGGATAAAAACCAACGGATTTATGATGAAACAAGTTTAAACCTTTAGATAATCCTTGTTCCGGCTTCAATTTGATCTTAGAAAGTCAAAATAGATTGTGGGAGGTAGCTTTGCTAAAGGCGTGCTGAATCCTGAAATTTGGCTAAGTCCTGAAATATTTTAAAAACCCCCAAAATCTAGAATCTGCACCTTAATTCCTATGAAGCTGAAACCTATCTCAAACATCCTGGAAGGTATTTATACAAATATAACTTAAAGTATAAGAAATTAAATTAAAACAGACTTATACTTAAATGTTATATTTGTATCAATTCTCTGCCCCTGAACTGAAAACTGGCTAAGTTGATGTGCAAGTCTACTCTGTCCTATGCCTGGGCGGATTCTGCCCCGCCATAGGACAAGCTGTCCAATGCACCTCAAAATTCCGCCCTCTCCTACCATCCTTTCTCCAAGTTATGGATGAGCAGTTAGACCCCTTTGACTTCGAAATCTGATGATAAGCATTGATGTTTTAAGAGGTTGCAAGTCATGTTTGAGAGGAAATTGATAGTGTTCTATGACTGGGCGGATTCTGCCCAGCCATAGGACAAGTTGTCCAATGCACCTTGAAATTCCGCCCAACCTTGAGTTGGGAGACGGATCCAATTGGTATGACGAGAGAATGTTTTGAGCATGTGTTGAACTCGTTTTGGTGGTAGAAGTGTCTTGGTGGCATAGGAATCCTTCCCCCTCTTGGGCGGAATTGTCCTATCCATTGGACAATTCCGCCCCACTTTAAACACATCTCCCCCTTATGGCATTGGCCTTTGAACAATAGAGGTAGGTCCCCGTTGGCAATTGAAAACAAACCAAAATAAAGTCGCCACTATGGCAAAGCATGCTGGTCTTGAGGTTTTGAGCTGAAATCAGAAAACTAATGGTGTCCTATGACTGGGCAGATTCCGCCCAGCCATAGGACAGTCTGTCCTGTGCACCTTGAATTTCCGCCAGCCCTTATGAGTTGAAAAAGATCCATGTTTGATGTGTGGAGGGTAGT
>MU223054.1:1378232-1414101 GCA_018584345.1 Thuja plicata | reverse complement strand
AAATCAATATTTGTATTCTTATGTTGCATCTATTGATCCTTGTTCAAAATCAAGATAGTTTCTTTGTTTAGATCATCTGAGCATCTTTAATTTAAGTTTTCTGAAGACTTTGTGCTTCAGAGAGTTGGGATTACTATAGAAATTAGTGGCTAATCCAAGGACTGAAGACTTTGAGCTTCAGTATTGGATAAATAGATTAGATTACTGATTCTAGGTGAGGACAGAAGACTTTGAGCTCATTGTATCACCTAGTCTTTAGATAAATCAACCGCTGCCTCGTTTGATTGTTCTTATGTCAATCATCGAGTCACCGGCATTACTGTTGCAAGGTGAACTGTATGTGCTACAGTTCAGTTCTACTTGAAGCCACCTGCGGTAAGAAGGGAGCCTCCCCTATTGCTGAGAGGAGAGGGAAATCTCACATACTGCTGCCTAAAGTACACATTTTGCAAGTTGTAGTTTTAGTGACTTGCAAAATATTTAGCCAATAATCCTTTAAAGCCAAACCGCCTCACAAGCTGCTTTGGTTGTTCCTCGATATTCAGCTTCTATTGAGGAAAGAGATACAGCCTGCTGCTTCTTACGGGTCCAAGTGATAGCACATGTGCCCAAACTGAAGACATACCCGGAAGTGGACTTTTTATCATCTACAGAGCCTCCCCAATCTGAATCTGTGTATCCGATGAGTCTGGGATCTTTGGTACGTACATAGAGGATACCAAAGTCAGAAGTGCCCTTGACATAGCGCAGGATGCGCTTCGCTGCAGCCCAATGTTCTGAAGTGGGAGTTGTCATGAAGTGTGATGTGTAACTCACTAAAAAGCTCAGATTAGGTCTAGTGGCGGTGAGATAGATTAAATTTCCCACTAGTTGCCTAAATGCAGATTCATTCTCAACTGGAGAACAAAATTTAGCTGACAACTTCAGGCCAAACTCCATAGGTGTAGACGCAGGTTTGCAGTCTTGCATTCTGAATTTGTCTAGCAAAGCCCTTGCATACTTAGACTAGGATATGAAGATGCCATGAGACTGTTGCCAAACCTCAACACCTAGGCAGTAGTGCAGAAGCCCAAGGTTGGTCATGTCAAAAGATTGGCATAAATTTTGTTCGATTTCTTGAATCAAAGATGTCGAACTATCAATGATGATCATATCCTCAACATAAATAACTAGAAGGATGATGTCACTGCTAGTAGTCTTGACATACAAATTTGAGTCAGAACGACTCCTATGGAAACCTTGATCTGTGAGGTACTTATCAATTTTCATGTACCATGCCCGAGGAGCCTGTTTGAGGCTATAGAGTGCTTTCACCAGTTTGAGACCCTGGTGTTCTATACCGGCAACCTTGAATCCAGGAGGTTGCGACATATAGACCTCTTCCTGTAACTCACCATTCAGGAAGGCACTCTTGACGTCCATTTGATAAACCTTCTAGCCGCACTGAGTTGTCATGGCTAGGACTAATCCGATGGTGCTCATCTTTGCTGTCGAAGAAAAGGTCTCCTCATAATCAATTCCTTCATGTTGAGAGAAGCCTTTGGCCACAAGAGGAGCCTTGTACTTATCTAAAGTACCATAAGCCTTGTACTTGACTTTGTAGACCCATTTGCATCTGATGGGTTTCTTCCCAGAAGGAATATCTGTCAGAACCTACATGTTATTTTTCAACAGACTATGATGCTCAGTCTTCATAGCTTCTTCCCACTCAAGTGTCCCTTTTGCCTCTGTATATGTTTCAGGCTCATACACACTGTGAATGTTGGCTATGAGAACAAAATTTACAGAATCAGAAGGTTTGCTCTTCTTCCGAGCAGTTCTACTCTCGATGAGCTCATCATCATGAAGATCGCCAATCGCCTTAGCCCACCATTTAGGCTGAAGAGTAGAAGTGCCAACATCAGAAGCAAGAGGTGCAACAGGATCAAGTTCATCAAACAGAACATCGGATGAATCCTAAGGAAAATCAGCTAGGGTAGCTGCATGTCTGGGTGATCCTGCAGGAGAAGGAACTAGAGGAGATGCAGGAACAGGAACATGAATAGTTGGAGCTTTCCTAGCTGGAGCTCTTCCATCAGTTGGACCTCATGGAAGACAGACACCCAAGTCTTGAGCCTTGAGAGACTGATCCAGTGAATCCAGAACTGCAGGAAGAGCTGAAATGGCCCTCGTTCCTCATCGAAGACCACATCACTACTGAAGATGAGACGATTAGTTTCAATGTCAACCAGTCGGTAGGCTTTGTAATTATCATTGTAGCCGATTAGCATGAGTTTCTGGCTCTTGGCATCCAACTTGGTGTGTTTAGCATCAGGAATCCAAACAAAAGCAGTGGAGTCAAAAACTTTGAGATGACTAATCCTGGGCTTATGGCTTGACTAGGCCTCTTCCGAAGCCAGTTTCTTGATAGCCACTGTAAGAGAGCGATTGAGAATATAGATAGCAATGTGGACTGCTTCAGCCCAAAATTTCTTTGGAACACTCTTGTGTTCAAGCATAAACCGGGCCATTTTGGCGATTGTCTGGTTTCTACGCTCAACGAGACCGTTTTGCTAAGGGGTGTAGGGTGTTGTTAATTGGCGCTTTATGCCATGTTGTTCACAGAAATGGGAGAAGGGGAACAAAATTCTCCCCCATTGTCAGTTCGAAGAGTAACAATATGTTGACTAAACTCTTTTCTACAAATGCTTTGAACTTTTGAAATAAAACAAACACCTCTGATTTCTGATGAAGGAAATACACCCACATTTTACGACTAAAATCATCAACAAAAAGTAAAAATTACCTAGACCCAGTAACAGAAGGAGTAGCCATAGGTCCATGGATATCAGCATTGATGAGTTGTAATACCTTAGAAGCTCTCCAAGAGTCGCCGGTTGAAGGAGTACGATGTTGCTTCTCAGCTTGACATGCTCCGCAAACTCCAAGGTTTTGGGTCTGAATCTCCGACAATCCAATGACATGATCTTCCCGAACAAGTTGAGATAGATAGTGCACAGTTAAGTGCCCATACTGTTGATGTCAGAGTGTACTAACAGAGGAGCGCTTGGCTGCCATAGAAAGCTCCTGAGAATCACCATAGTCAACTAGTCTATATAGACCATGATCCTCGAGCCCACTGCAACAGTAAACTGAGTTTCCCGATCAATGATATTACATTGATGTGAACTGAAGGTCACGTCCAGCCGAGGAGAATGTCTCATAATTTGACTGACTGAGAGAAGGTTGAGTTCCATTCCCAGAACATAGTACACATCGAGGAAAAAGCAGTTTCCTTCCTCCAGACTGAATCTGTATGTTGCCCTTTCTGACAATGGTGTACTCTTCCCCTCCAAAAATAACTAAATTTGATAAAGGCTGAAAATCTGTGAAACAATCCTGATGATGAGTGAAGTGGTGGGAGGCACCTGAATCAATATACCAAGTAGAGGATTTTACATGATGTGCAGGTCTTTTAGCCATAAAAGGTAGACTCACCCTGCTCAATGTGCTCCGCAGCATGTTCTTTAGGTTGTTAACCCGATTGCTTGGCCTGAGCAGCTAAGCATTTATGGTACTCCAACTTCATATGACCAAACTTATGGGAGTAGTTGCACTAAATATTTTTCTTCTTCGGGCCTTTTGATGACTGAGCAGAGGGGTTCTGCTGAGAAGACTGAGAGAACTGATAGTTGCATGTATCCTTATGAACAGAGTTAGCTGAGAAAGCTTGTGTGTTTGAAGATGAACAGGTACCACTACTAAATTGTTGTTTCCAGTGATCATGTTGTAAAAGCATTATACAGAGATCAGAAAATGATACATCAGCATGAGTGGAAGCAATGTTGAGAGTTTCAACAAAGTGCTCATAGAAAGACGGTAGACTCTTCAGAGTGATCACCACCATTTTGCGTCCAATTGCTTCCAACTGATCCCGAATGTCCTTGATTTTATTGAGATGATCCTGCAGAGACATGTTCATCCATCATGATCGTGAAGAGCATGTTCTGCAAGAAGAACGCACAACTCTTATCAGAGGTTTCATGCAAACCTTTTAGATGACTCTAGATTTCTGCAACTGTTTTGCCAGAAGGAACCTATGGCAGTTGATCATCCATGACTGAGAGTTTGATGAGCATGACAGCTTCTCGATTTTGCTCATCAAATTTTTCATGCTCTTTGCCTTCATCTGTAGGACGATAAGTCTTGCCCAAAACAATTTTGTCAAGACATTTGTATTCAAAGATCATCATCATACGCTGTTTCCAGGTATTGTAGCTTTTGTCACTGAATTTCTAACTCTTCTCAAGCAGAATATTCGTCAAAGATGCCATTGTAATAAAATTGAGGGTGGTTGACCGAATGGTGGCACGAAAATTGAGCCAGAATCACGTTTTCAATAAGACTGAGGTAAAAAACAAGACCTGATTTCGCGACTGAACATGAGATTTTTGGACATGAATCCCAAGGCAAAATTTTCAGAAGACCCAAAAAATTTTGACACCCAATAATCCTCTCGAAAAACCCACCAAAGAATCTGCAAAAAAATTTAGAATCCAACAAAAGAATCTAAGGGTTTTGAAGAAACCCTAGTAAGTTGTCTTGAAGGTGTCCAAATACAAAGAAAACAAATGTTGGAGAATCAAGGCCCTTGGCCGCAGAAAAAATATTGAGGGTTCGTAGACCCCCTAGGCGACAGGAAAAAAACCTTCTTTTAATCACAGGCGACCACAATAATGGTTGAAAATGGCAGACAAATGTTGTTCAAAATTTGCAGGAACCTGTGATGAGCAGAGACGGGTCAACAAATAGAGAAATAGGGGCCAAAATATGTTGCAAGGACCACAAAAAGGGTCATCGAAGCAAAACGGAGGCCACAACCAGAGAATTTCTCCCAAAAATCTCGTCGCTGCAAAAAAAGGGGTTGTGGCATGGGTTGCAGAGACAACCCGTGAAGGAAGCTACGAAGAAAACGTCACCTAGAACAATAATCGCAAAATGTCGTCGAGAACAATAATCGCGTCATCCAACGAATCAGATAAAATAATGACCAGAAACGCATGAAAATAATCGTGGTTGCAAAAAGCTTCCAAGGACGGGCAAAGTAAGTTACAGAGAATGGCGTCTTGAGCAAAAAACAATCAAGAGTTTGGTCATTTTTAGCTAAAACGACAAAGACACGAGCAAATGGCTCAGGAATTATGACAAACGACCACAAAAATTGCAAGGAAACCCTAATCGCAAAAGGAAGCTGCACAATTTGCAGATTTAACAAAAACTTTTGAATGACAGAATTTTGAAAAATTTAGAACTAATAATTTCATAAAGAATTTATAAATCTTTCAAAAAAAAATTATCTTAGCTCTAATACCATATTACACAGGTAATTGGTAAAATATTGGATTGATTATTAATAAAGAACAAAATGTACTTATAGAATTTACAAGAGAGATGTTTCTAAAAAGAAACATACAAATAATAGAAAGAATCTATTATACAAAATATCTACAATATCTAAAAGTGACCATTAAATATAGAAACAATCTAACATGGGAGATATTATTCTAATAAAGGAGATATGCTACAACGACCCTGGATTTCCAAGATCAAGATCAAGATCAAGGGAAGGAATTAAATGGTATAAGGAAAGATAATATTCACAGATGAGGAAAATGAACACAATCAAGGACTTCATCACCTATGAAGGATTTCAAAACAGGAAGAAGGATGGATTGACAAGGGAAGATTTCAAAGACATCATGAAGATTTCAAAGTTCACACTAGGAATTCCAAAATCCTAGATCAAAGAAGAGCATTCAAAAAGAAGAAAATTTCGAGTTCAAGGAGGTTTAAAGATGATGCAATCCCAAAATTGAAGAAGTGTTCAAAGCTAACTTCATTCAAAGAGATAAGCATGCTGAGGTGGCAACAACCTGTCTCCACCAATCAGATAACTCATGTCTGTGGTGTCTAGGTTCATCGAATATGCTACCAAGGATAAGGGGTGTTTTCTTCTAGAAGAAAGCTACATATGAGTTGTTCATTTTTCATTGGTTTGTTTCGGATAATCATTGTAAACCCTAATTTGGGTATAGTTGTTTAAATCTTGGCCATTGATCTTAAATTGATCTTGGCCCTTCGTATGTTTTTGAACTCCTATATAAACCCCACTCCTCTCATTTGTAAAGAGAGATTCAAAGAAATTGTTGAATAAAACACTTCTTAAGTAAATTCATTGTTCAATTGTTGGCGAATTTGATATCTTTTGCAAGTTGCATGGTTTCTTTTCTCTCACTTAGAGTAGATTTTATTTTCAAGTTGTTAAAATTAAGTGAAGGATTTGATGAATCAATAAGTTCATAATTTTTATAGTTGGATGATTTTCAACTATTATGTGATGAACCCATAAAGTTGAAGCCAACTGGCTTGGATGGCAGTGTTGGCTCCCAACTATGAAGTTTTGTCTCCTTCCAAAAAAATCAGGAAAAGATCAGATTGCTGCCAATTGTGCGGTCTTATCTTGTATAGGAAGAAACGAATCAGGTTTTGGTCTTGAATCTTTTAGTAAGAACCACCGACTTCCTGTAGAAGCCCAATTTTGTCTTGTAGTGAAAGTTGTCTCCTATAAGGAAACATCATTGCTACCAACTGTGCAATTTTGTCTTCTTGGAGAAAATCAGATTTTTGTTTTGTTTTATTTTGTTTTGTATCTTCTACCGACTTCTAGAAAGGGGCCAAATCAGATTGTTTACTTGCCTTGCACGGCAAGATAATGAACCACCCCAAGTCGATATACATAGATGACTCTGCCATGTTTTATGAGAGAATATTTAGGTTTGCCTTTGTGCACGATTTGGGACTTGGGACGGAACCCCCAAGAGATCACCTCTGCAATATCCCAGAAATTGGTTTGAATCTGAACTCTTTCTGTTTAATGAAAACTTATTTCAAAGAACATGTCTAAAAGCAAATCACCAATTAATGGGCAGGTGTTATCATATCCACAAATTAAATATGTTTAAACAAATATGATCCAGCAAACACAGTAACAATCAGTAATACTTCTGGATTATAGATAACATCCCATTCACAAATAGTCATTGTTCAACCTTCAATTGTTTCCACGTTTTAACCCAAAGAATTCATTATTCCGGAAGAACTTACAGCAATCCACAATTAATTTGAATCTAAATACGATTCTTCCAAAATTACAACTATTGTAATATTTCAATAATGTGCACCTGGAAATACGAGTTGCTTTCCGCATGTTTGGAGTTGACTGGAACAATCAATTCGTGTCGCATCAAGATTCTGCTATAGCCTGTATGTCCTTAACTAGACCACTCGTGTCGTTCGGTTCTACTCCTTTCTGCTACCCACACCAAGGCCAGATGTTATCTCTGGCGCAGATGCTACATCCCATTCTCCGTTGGAACTTCAAACGCTTTCCTTCCTGTGCGTGCTTCCCGTGTTCATGTCCACTCTTCCACTTCGTGACGGAACTCTAGTTTGAGACTCGGCTGATGCCACTCACGCCATGAATGTTGTTGTTGGGCTCGTGTATCTCTTCCCACTAGGCCAGAAGATTCTAACGAAAGGACTTACATTGGTTTACCACCCGCTGCTACCGTTTTAGCACTTAGGCCAATTGGATTGGCAAAGATGCTTTTCCTGTTTTGAATGTTGTCTTCCCTATCCAAAAAATATCCTCCCATCTCCAGACATATGCTCCCGTTAAATCCCAGGAAAATCCCGTATTAGTTTGCTTGCTTAACTAATACCAAAATTTTAACTTTATTGCATTTAATTAATTAATTATATATTATTATTTTAGGAAATGACTAATAATAAATAATTAAGTCTTAAAAAAAGACATTATTTAAATAGCCTTAAGACATTATTTAGGGGACATCATAGTCTCCCCTTCCCCGTATTGCTTGCCCACAAGCAATTGTAAATTGAGGTGTTGAAGGACTTGCTCAGGTTCCCAAGTAGCATCTTCCATAGGAAGGTTCTTCCATCGGATCAAGTACTCCTTGATAGACCTGTTCCGTAACTTCTTTTCACAGGTATCCATTACGGCCTCAGGAATCAATTCCAGCTTCCCTTCTTCATCTAGCGGCGGTAATTCCTTTGAGATCGACACATGTTGTCCCAATGCCTTCTTGAGGCACGACACGTGGAATACATTGTGTATTCGACTTCCACCTGGTAAATTAAGCTCATACGCCACTACACCAATTTTCTTGACAATCTGGTAAGGCCCGTAAAAGCGAGGCTTTAATTTCTTGTCTCCACTGCGTTTGAGGAAAGACTGTCGATAAGGCTATAACTGGAGATACACCAATTCTCCAATGTCAAAACTGTGTTCCACGCGTTTCTTATCAGCGTAAATTTTTTGCTGATTTTGGGCACTTTGTAAATTTTCTTTAAGTGTTTTAAGAATATCTTGACAATCCTGGAGCCAATCTCTGGATTTAGGAACTTTGCTGACATCAAAAACCAAGTCAACAAAAGATGGAGTATCATAACCATAGAGAGCTCGAAAAGGGGTCATTCTGATAGACATATGATAAGTTGTATTATAACTATATTCTCCAAGGTGAAGCCATCATACCCATGCTTTTAGCTGCCCAACTACATAGTTATCTAACCGTCTGTCTATGGGTGGTAACTAGTATTGAGATTCAATTCAGTCCATATAAATCTGAACAATTCTTCCCAAAATATACTCAGAAATCTGCTATCCCTGTCACTAATTATGTGTTTAGGCAAACCATGTAATCGGAAAACTTCTTTGAAAAATAGTTCTACAATCTGAAAAGCTTTATATTTTGCAGTGATAGCATAGAAATGGGAAAATTTTGTTAGTCCAGTAATAATATCCATGGATATACTCTCCCATTTTTGTTCTGGAATTGGCAAGGATTGTAATAAACCAGCGGGGTACGTATGTTTTGCTTTATTCTGCTGGCAAGTGGTACACTCCTGAACATAGCGCAAAACATCATCTTTCAACCCTTTCCAAGTGAATCTTTTCCTGACTTGTCAATAAGTTTTGAAATACCCCAGATGTCCTGCTAAAGGTATGTCATGAACTGACTGTAAGATCTTGTTTTTAAGTTTTGATCCTGGGACTAAGAAAATCATGTCTTTATAATAGACAACATCATTCACCACTTTGTACTTATCATCCTAAATATTTCCTTCCATTAAATCACAAGCAAAAGAATTCTTAGAGAACTCCACAAGAAATGAAGATTTCCAGTCAATTGTGACTACCGACAATGCATTTATTTCAGGTCTCCTGGATAAAGCATCAGCTACTAAATTATTTTTCCCCTTAACATATTCAATTTCAAAGTCATACGCTTGAATCTTGCAATCCATTTTTGTTGTCTATAATTCAAATCTTCCTGACCAAGGAAATATTTCAAACTGTTATGATAAGTTTTGACTACAAATTTACCACCTACTAAATACTGCCTGAATTCTGCCAAAGCGTGCATGATTACCAACATTCCTTTGTCATATATTGAGTATAGTTTTTCAATGCGACTGAGTTTCCTATTCTCATAAGCAATGGGATGTTTGTTTTGCATTAAGATTGCTCCTATTCCCTCACATGGTGCATCACATTCCAATGCAAAAGGTTGATTAAAATCTAGAAGTGCAAGTCTTGGGCAAGAACTCATTACCTCCTTAAGCTTATCAAATACCTGTTGTGCCTGACGAGTCCATTTGAACGCCCCATTTTTGGTGAGATCTGTCAATGGTGCTCCGAGCTGTGAAAAAACTCTAACAAATCGCCTGTAATAGCTACACAAAGCGAAGAATCCTCTTAACTCTGAAAGATTCCGAGGGGGTGGCCAATCCAAAATGGCGCGTATCTTTTCTTGATGGCCTTGCACAGCGTTAGCACTGATAATATGGCCCAAATACAAAATTTCCGTCATTCCAAATTCAAATTTAGAAGCTTTTGCATAAAGAGACTGTGATTCCGTGATGCCAAGGATTTCATCAATATATTTCAAGTGGTCTGCCCAAGTTTTGATGTAAATCAATATATCATCAAAGAAGACTAACAAAAATTTCCTTAAATGTTTGTTAAAAATATGATTCATACAAGATTGGAATGTAGCTGGAGCATTCGTTAGTCCAAAAGGCATAACCAAAAATTCATAAAGGCCATAATGACAGCGAAATGCAATTTTGGGAACATCATGTTCCCTCAGTTTAATTTGATGATATCCTGATCTCAGATCAATTTTAGAAAAATAAACAACACCATGTAGTTCATCTAACAATTCATCAATTCAGGGAATCGGGTACCTATTTTTAATTGTCTTTTTGTTGAGAGCCCAATAATCAATGCACATTCGTAGAGTTCCATCTTTTTTTTAACCAGCACTACTTAAGAAGCAAAGAGACTAGAACTGGGCCTGATGTGTCCCATATCCAACAATTCTTTGATTAGCTTCTCCCTTTCATCCCTGGATTTCTTAGGATGTCGGTACGGGGTTGTAATGACTGGTTTGGCACCTTCTTCTAATTCAATAGTATGCTCAAAATCCTTGTCAGGTGGTACTCCTGGAGGTACATCACTGAAAACAAACTTGTGTGAATCTATAATTTCTAGCAAATCATCTTGATATTGCTTGGATTCAAACCCTGTTACCTTGGTAGATATAAGGCACTGCGGTGTCCAAGCCACATCACCATGTCTGAAAATAGCTTCTATTCTTTTAGCACTAACGACCCTGGGACCGTCGTTGGACATACCTCGGAAAACTACCTTTTTATCATCAACCTTGAAAGAAAATTCCAACCTTTTGAAAACACTGTGTGTATTCATCAAGTGTTTCCATCCACTGTATTCCCAAAACAACATTAGTATCAGCCAAACCAATCACATAAAAATCATCAGTCACAGTATAATTGCCAAGAGAAATGCTCAATTTAGGGATTTTATGCGAGCTGATTATATTCATTCCACCTGCTACTCTAACATCAAATCCCTCATGTTTTTCTGTTTGTAGACCAATTTTTTTAACAAGAGCAGCATCTATAAAAATGTGAGTAGATCCACTATCTAACATAACAATAACACACTGCCCATGTCGTTGAGGTAGATGCCATTGGTAGGATGTTGCTAGCTAAGGGAGGAGAGTAGCCCGTTGGCGGAGGAGTTCGCCATAATTGGTCGGCCTACTAGGAATTGCAACCCTACCCCTACTATAGTAGTACGGGACTCCCCAACTCTGAAAATATTATAATGTGGAATCCTTGTCATAGATGCTATTATTCCACCTTCATGTTTACTACCTGTGTCAGGTTCCATGTTCTTTTGTGCATGATCTATATTAGGCTCCACATTTTCTTCGTCCTCACTGTCTGATATGACCTCAATATAGTGAATTTTCCCTTTTCCCAAACATCTATGTCCTGGCTGCCATGATTCCTTACAGCTGAAACACAACTTTTTCCTCCTAAGCTCTTCCCTCTCTTCTTTTTCTAACTGGTTTTTTAGGAAAATTATCTTTGTTGAAGGGTTGATTGTCCTTATTTGGTTTCGGTGGAGGTCCTTTATTAAACATTTTCCCTTTTGTCGAAGGTTCCAATTATCTTGCCCTTTTGATAGTTGCCTGCAATGTAGGAGGATTTAAAGATTTGACCCATCCCTTGAGTGCATCAGATAACCCATCGATGACTATGACAAGTTTGAGCCTTTCAGAAATCTCAGTTACTAGGACTGCTAGTTTTTCAAATTCAGAAATATATTGCTCCACAGTTCCAATTTGTTTAAGCTGGGTTAAATCCTTCAGATGAAGTTCAGGATCCTTAGAATCAAATCTATCTATGATTCTCTCAGTAAATTCAGCATATGTGTGTATCTGATTGTGTCCCAAAGTGAATCAAATCTATCTATGATTCTTTCAGTAAATTCATGTGCTACACCATCCAAATTGAAAGTTGCATATTTGATTGCTTCGTCTTCCATCATAGGATTTAATTGGAGATATGTGTCAAGTTTTTGCACCCAAGCCCTAGCCGTGGTTTTCCCTGATCCATCAAAATAGGGAATGGACATCTTACCGATTTTCCTCTGCTATTCACTGTTGTGCCCTCGCTGTCCTTTGGACCTATGCTTCATTCTGACATCCAGGTATGCTCTAAATGTCATTGATGATCTAAAATCATCCCCTCATAATAACCAGTCCTGATGTATTTCTTCTTGTAATTCTCTAATAGTCGGTTTCATTTCCGCTTGTGGGTTCCTAGGAGTGAAGGTTGGCATGAAAGGCCTTGTTGACATGGATCCTTCCGGATGGTTGTTCACTGAATGATCCTCCCGACCACCATTTCCCCCTGTATTATTCTGATTTTGGTTTACATTGTGAGCCATAAACTAAGTCATCAAATCAGTCATACGATTTATATTGTCCTGCATATCTTGTTGGCTTTTGATTAGTGTTGTTATAAGATCCCTATTATTGTCTGGTTTCCCCATACTATTAGTTTGTTCAAGAATTACCTCCTCGTCTGATTCGGTATGGTTATCCTCAATGTCAACCTGTATAGATGAGCTAGTTTGTTCCCTTTGTTTGTGTTGGTTTATGTTTTGTCTTAATCGGGTATTCCGAAAGTTATAAGGGCCCTATTGCATACTCAGTTGGTCATTCTCAGATTTATTGGTTTAATTCATGAAATTTCGTACAGGCTGGCAAGATGCACAACTCTGATACCACTGCAATATCCCAGATATTGGTTTGAATCTGAACTCTGTGTTTAATGAAAACTTATTTCAAAGAACATGTCTAAAAGCGGTTCGCCATTAATGGGCAGGTGTTATCATATCCACAAATCAAATATGTTTAAACAAATATGATCCAGCAAACACAGTAACAATCAGTAATACTTCTGGATTACAGATAACTTCTCGTTCACAAATAGTCAGTGTTCAACCTTCAATTGTTTCCACGTTTTAACCCAAAGAATTCATTATTCCAAAAGAACTTACAGCAATCCACAATTAATTCGAATCTATATACGATTCTTCCAAAATCACAACTATTTTAATATTTCACTAATGTGCCCCTGGAAATACGAGTTGCTATCCGCCAGTTTGGAGTTGACCGGAACAATCAATTCGTGTCGCATCAAGATTCTGCTATAGCCTGTATGTCCTTGACTAGACCACTGGTGTCGTTCGTTTCTACTCCTTTCCACTACCCACACCAAGGCCAGATGCTATCGCTAGCGCAGATGCTACATCCCATTCTACGTTGGAACTTCAGACACTTTCCTTCCTGTGCATGCTTCCCGTGTTCATGTCCACTCTTCCACTTCGTGACGGAACTCCAGTTTGAGACTCGGCTGATGCCACTCACACCATGAATGTTGTCATTGGGCTCGTATATCTCTTCCCACTGGGCCAGAAGATTCTAACGAAAGGACTTACAAAGGTTTACCACCCGCTGCTACCGTTTTAGCACTTAGGCCAATTGGATTGGCGAAGATGCTTTTCCTGTTTCGAATGTTGTCTTCCCTGTCGAAAAAATATCCTCCCATCTCCAGACATATGCTCCTGTTAAATCCCAGTAAAATCTCGTAAGGAAATTCCGTAATAGTTTGCTTGCTTAACCAATACTAACATTTTAACTTTATTGCATTTAATTAAATATATTATTAGTTAAGGAAATGACTAATAATAAATAATTAATAGTCTTAAAAAAAAGAAATTATTATTTAAATAGTCTTAAGACATTATTTAGGGGACATCACAACCTCTGATGTTATACGTTGTTGTTCGAGCTCTATATGGTCTTGGAACGAAACCCTCAAGAGTTATCCTCTCCAGTATGTTACTGCTCGAACTCTATATAGAGTTGTGTGTAATTTGTAAGCTTAAATTGTTGCTGTGAAGAAATTCTATATCAGTTTTAATAACAAATATATTCTTGAATTTGTAGTTACTAAGTAAAACTTGTTATTGGATGCTTTGAATCTATGTAAGCATTATTGACTATTTCTTTTCCTGAATCAATATTGTGCAATCAGTTTGTTTCCGAATTTTAATAGTTTAAAGTAAAAACAAAGTTTTCGATCATACAGACCTTAAGGTCTTTACAATGGTATCAGAGCCAAAATCCTGCCAGCCAGTGGGATGTTAAGGATGATTACAAAAATGGAAGAAAGGGATAATGAAATTGTGGCCTCTAAAATTGTTGGATGGTATAACAGATATCAAAAGATGAAATATCTTTTAACATTTCAGGAATATTTAAGTCTGACAAGGAATACTATACATGTGCATGAAGAGGTTATCAGAGTCTTTGATGAATACTCAAATGAACTGGACAAGGTCAAGGCTACTGAATATTTTGATAGGTACTACATAAGAAAAAGAAAAAAGGAATTGGATCTTGAATCAGGAACTCAATCAGACTCAAAAGAATTGTTCCTAAAAGAGGAAGAACCCAAGATAATGGAACTTCAAGCAGTGAAGAGTGCATTGGAGTCTGAAAATAAAATGTTAAAACCAAAGACAAAGGAAAAGAGGAACCGAATTATGAACATGAAGCTACTCAACTCTTGAGACCTAGTAAAATGAACTTGGTGAAGAACATGAGAAGAATAATGAATGAAAAATCAGAAGTTAGCCTTGAAGAAGGGTTAGTGAAAGAAGAAAAAAGGAGAACAGATACTAAAGTGAATCGTTTTACTAGTTCAGTGGATGACGAAAAGTGGAGCAAAGAGTTTTCTATTGCAAGAGATAAACTTGGTCACATGTCTTCATCGCGAGATGTTTTTCTCAATTCGTTGAAGGAAGTGGTGAATTATTTGCATAAAGTGGATCAGTCACCTTCCCAATTGATTCTAATATCAATGGTTCCAGCAGTGACTCTCTTGGGTGAGCACAGGTTGCTAAATCACAAAGATAAGGAGGTAAGACTTGTTGTTACTCACTACTAAAGTGAAATTATAAGAATTACAGTTCCCAAGGTTCCTTATAAGGATGATAAAATGAGGGGGATCTTTCGATTGATCGTTGAAAGTTTTTATTGGTTAGGTGACATCAAAAGTCCTTTCGGTAAGAAGGTTAAGGTTTTAGAATTGATGACCAAGGTGAGATCATGTGTTATCATGATTGATTATGATTGTAATGATCTTATTCTACAGATGTTTCATAATTTTGTCGTTGCTATCAGTGAGGATCATGACAAATCCATTCATGATTACATGAGAATCATTATGGCTTCAATTATTGGTGAAAGTGATGTTATTTCCCAGCCTATCATATCTTTGTTATTGGCTGTTCTAAAATGAAAACAGGTTATTTCTACAGCTGCTTTCAAACAACATGAAGCGAAGCTGAAATCTTACTTGTTTGATGAAGAGCTGGTGGAACAAGAGGAGTTCAAAACAGAAAATCAATCATTTATTGCAGTCACATTCGAGGAGCAATCTTCACTTGGAAATGTGATTTTCAGTCATGGGAAAGATGTTATTTCAGGTAAGAATTGCACAAGTTTCTTGGTAGGAAGCTTGGAAGTAGAGGCTAGAGCTATCCTACGAGGTTGATCATACTAGTACATATGATAGGCATATTGAAAGCATATATGAAGATGTTTTCACTCAGCCAATGATGGTGAATCCACATCTTATGTGAGTGTTGATGCTTATGTTGGTCCGGGTGAGATAGACCCTACATATATCGTGGATCATGTTTGGGATGGATCTACTTTAGACCATAGTGTTGTTCTAACTTCACCTACACAGTTGTGCATGAAGGATGGCATTAATAACATTGATGGTATTGATGTTAACCACAAAAACAAATTTGATTTAGTGTGGCATTATGCTGATCATAAATCAGAAAAATTGTATGGGGTTGATAGGTCTCAGGAATCCTATCATTTGGCAGGGCAGTTGAAGGTAAATGGAGACCAAATTATTGCAGCCATTAAACATCTTGATAACACCCATAAACTGATGGGAAAAATGTGTTGGAGGTCTTCAAGGATACATATGGAGCTTGGTGAAGAACTTTCCCTTTTAGATTTACAGGCACTTAGAGAAGCATTAGTGGTAATGAAAACTAATTACCTAGAAGTACTTTCTGATAGAGATCATCTTTTCATGCTTGGTGAGATCTCTCTTGATGCGCTAAACAGGAAAGAAGAGGAGGTAGATAAGCTTACCGATGAGCTTAATGTTACCCAAGATTCTTTGGAGAACACTCGAAGCCCCTTCAAGAATCAAAAATTCAAATTTGTGAGGTTTGTGAAGAATTGAGTTTGGCTCAAGCATCGTCATCCACAGAAGAAATCTGGTCTTCTATGGCTGCCATAACATTTGAGGATGAGAGTGGTAGTCATGGCTTAAGGGGAGAACCCCTTATGATGGACAATCGCAAGGAGCTTTCAGATTTGCATGGGCTTGAGAACAGGTATGATTCTGAAATTATTGAGCACACACACACAACTTGCATCATGGAGATCATGAGTCACTTTTGGAGAGCCATTTGAAAGCTCGAGTCATGGACACAGATGGGCTAGTTAAGCACACACCTTGGGGATCAGCCACTACGGTTATGCCTACATGTAGAGATGGAGACATGGGTGACTCACATTTGACTAGGCCTTTAGCTATGTATGAAGAGCTCATGGAGATCAATGATGTTGAGACACAACCCCATCATGTTGGTGATTCCCTGGTGGAGTATGAAGCAGTCCTAATATTAGAATTTGAGATGCATGTCATGGAGTCACTTGCTCTGGGTTGGTATGTGCTTGGAAACGGTGAGTCCCTAAAGATCTATGCTCCAATTTATGGAGATGGTCATGAGAGTAGAAGTATTCCAGCCAAAATTTGTTGGGTTCCAATTCAATCATTGTTATTAGGAGGCTATCCTACATTGTTGGTTACGAAAGTTTCAGATTGTAATTTGATGACAGCTTGGGATAGATCGGAATGATTGGGATCATTACTCCAGTGCTAGATATTGGCATGGTGACAAGGGTCCAGCAGCACACAACATTAGAGGCATTTCTTACACCATTGACGATTCACTTAGATGGATAGTTGGCATCAATGAGATGATGAGAGACAACTATCTCTTCCATTTCAAGGAGTGTTATAGTGCAATGACTTGGGATCTAGGGATTCACATTATGGATGGAGTGCTTCTCTGGTTGTTGCAGATTGATGGCAGTTATATCAAAGTGGCATAGCAAATTGGTGAAACCATATTACTAAGATTGATATGGGATCCTGGTATTCATACCAGTATACAGGTGCAGATAACATTTACCGTTGGTGGTATGGTGAGATACATCTATCTCCTCACTTTCAGTATGGGAGGTAGAATGGTTTGGGATCCTGGCATTGGTATGTTTGGTACAGTACTTCATTGGGATCACAATGCGTTGTTTCACAATTCGAGGTATAGTGATGTTTTAATTAGAGTGGAGCAATGAAAGTTTAAAAGAGATGTACAAGGGAAGACATACCGAGGTTCTAGATTAATTTGGGATCTGGGTATTGACTGGTGTATTTGGAGTCACTACAGAGTTGACACATGCAATTGCTTGAGGACAAGCAATTTTGGGGAATATTGCTACAATACAACTTACCATATGTCGATTGGAATGTCCCCCTCAAAAGCGTTGAATGGCTATGATGCAACTTCCTTTGTGGATCAGATACTCACTGATAGTAAAGTATCTAGTGCTCAAGATTTCATTCAGCAAATCTAAGATATTCTGGAAGCCGACAAAGACATTTCTATGGTCCTTACCGGGTGATTAAAAAAAGTGGGGCAGGTTGCTTATGCGTTAAAATTACCACCCAACAACAGCATTCACAATACTTTCCATGTTTCAGGCTTAAAGAAAACTCTTGGACAACAAATCAACTCGTCCAAGGAACTCCCTTCGTTAGATTATGAAGGAAAATTGATCCTTGAACCTGAATTTGTTCTTGATGTAAGAGAAAAGAGATTATGTAACAAAGCTATTCAAGAATACTTAATCAAGTGGAAGGGACTACCACCAGAAGACGCAACATGGGAAGGAATTGAAATCTTTGAACACCCTAACCTGAAATTGCTTGAGGTCAAGCAATTAGGGGACGGGAGGACTGTGATGAACCCATAAAGTTGAGGCCAACTGGCCTGGATGGCAGTATTGGCTGCCAACTATGAAGTTTCGTCTCCTTCCGAAAAAATCAAGAAAAAATCAGATTGTTGTCAAATGTGCGGTCTTATCTTGTGTAGGAAGAAAAGAATCAGATTTTGGTCTTGAATCTTATAGTAAGAACCACTGACTTCTTGAAGAAGCCCAGTTTTGTCTTGTAGTCAAAGTTGTCTCCTATAAGGAAACATCAGATTGCTGCCAATTGTACAATTTCTTCTTGGAGAAAATCAGATTTTTATTTGTTTTATTTTGTTTTGTATCTTCTACCGACTTCTAGAAAGGGGCCAAATCAGATTGTTTACTTGGCTTGCACGGCAAGTTAATGAACCACCCCAAGTAGGTATATATAGATGACTCTGCCATTGTTTATGGGGGAATATTTTGGTTTGCCTTTGTGCACGATTTGGGTCTTGGGACGGAACCCCCAAGAGATCACTTCTAATGTTGTATGTTGTTGTTCGAGCTCTATATGGTTTCAGGACAAAACCCTCAAGAGTTATCCTCTGTTGTGTGTTACTGCTCGAACTCTATATTGAGTTTTGTGTAATTTGTAAGCTTAAATTGCTGTTGTGAAGAAATTCTATATCAATTTCAATAACAAATATATTCTGGAATTTGCAGATACTGCGTAAAACTTGTTATTGGATGCTCTGAATCTATGTAAGCATTATTGACTATTTCTTTTTCTGAATCAATATTGTGCAATCAGTTTGTTTTAGAATTTTAATAGTTTAAAGTAAAAACAAAGTTTTCGATCATACAAACCTTAAGGTCTTTAAGGTCTTTACATATTATGCAAAGTTAGTCTAAACTTGTGATAGAAAAACTTAACTTTCATTATTGTTTTCATTGTTCGAATGTTGGTGAATATCTCTAATGTGAAAATCCTTAGAATATCTTAGAAGATTGCACCGTTCTTGTGGAGTTTTTGAATTTGGCAAAAGAAGGATAGGTTTTAGATTCCACATTTGCAAACTTGTCTCCAAAATTTCATAGGTCTCATTTAGAGTTAGAATTATCTTCTCAAACCATCCTCTTTCGCACTTTGTTTTAAAAATCTTTGTAAGTGTTAAACCCGGAAAATTCAAAAAAAAAATAGAAAAAGGAAATTCAAAAGTTGAATGATAAAATCTTGAATAACCACGTAAGTCCCCTTAGAGGTTTTCAGCAAAATCACACACATTTGGAACCTTGGAGTCGTCTTTGTGATCTCGCAGTTCGTTTGTTTAGCACATTAGAGGATTTTGTTAAAGAGATGATAGATTACCCCTGGTATTTTGTTCTGAGTTGTCTATGTCATAAAACACACACCAACACATCCAAATCAACAAGGTGGGATTCTACGAAAAAAAATGAAATGTCGAGTAGATATGCATCCCAATAAGGTGGATTTGGAATGACAATAGTAATGTATTGATGCAAAGAATCCCTAGGACTCATGGATGAGTCATCATAGGACTTAGATGTAGCAACAAGTAATATTGGAGATAAGTCATCAATGCAAGTCATGTAACTACATTGATCATTCCCAAATGATGGTGTCTCAACATAGTGAGATCATATGATTGTTCTGCAAGTGCTGGAAGTAAAGGCTAGGTAGCAGAATACCATGAGCAAAATGAAGTTGCTTTGCCTCTTCAATTTTATGACGAATACAATCTTCTGTTGTATGCCTTCTCTCTCCACAATATTCATATTTAGTTTTCCACTTATTATGATTTTTAGGAAGAGTACTCAAATAGAAGGGATTCATAGTGAGAGGCATAATCCGACAAACTTAAAAAAGAAGAAAGAAGAAACACTGTCATAGAGAAGCTAACAAGGCAGATGATCTTT
The DNA here is from genome assembly GCA_018584345.1 of Thuja plicata. Taxonomy (NCBI): domain Eukaryota; kingdom Viridiplantae; phylum Streptophyta; class Pinopsida; order Cupressales; family Cupressaceae; genus Thuja; species Thuja plicata. Next base: position 1,394,086 of record MU223054.1, on the reverse strand, counting down.
TAGTTAATAAAGGCACTAAGCAAGAGCACATTCTATTGCATGAAAGCTTCAATTCAGAAGATTGGAGATCCCTCCTCTCAATCCGCATTCCTGAATTGCTCTTTATATTACGATGAGTAATTGGTAAAAATATAAATGAATATTTTTTAGAGCAAAGCTCAAATAAATAGACTGTACACAGGATACAAAGAGGCAAGTTTCTAAAATAGAAACTACCAGAAAGATCAAAGAAGATCTTAGCAAGATATTTACAATATTGAGCATTAAAACTAAAAGGAATAAGATATTATTCTAATACCCTCCCTTAATGCTCAATCTATCAATGACACTAATAGACCCCCTAAATTTTACAAATTTATCAGAACTGAGAGGTTTGGTGAAAATATCGGCTGGCTGTTCCGAAGTGGGAACATATAACAACTGGATAGATCCGTCTTCAACCAATTGCCGAATGTAATGACAATGAAGTTCTATGTGTTTGGTTCGTTAATGGAAGACAGGATTCTTGGCAAGTTTGAGAACTCCCTGATTGTCTGAAAACAGAGGAGTCGAACCGGTTTGAGATATTTGCATATCTGCAAGCACCTGGTGAAGCCAAATTGCCTCACAAGCTGCCTTAACAGCTCCTCTATATTCTGCTTCAGTCAAAGAAAGAGCCACTGCCTGTTGCTTCTTGCTAGTCCAGGCGACAGCACCAGATCCCAAACAGAACACATATCCAGAAGTTGATTTCCGGTCATCAACTGAGCCTGCTCAATCTGAATCTGTGAACCCACTGAATCTAGGATCATCACACTTGGTGTAAAGAAGGTCATAGTTCGAGGTGCCTTTCACATAGCGCAGGACATGCTTCGCTGCTACCCAATGCTCAACCCTGGGGGTTGTCATGAAGAGTGATATGTAGCTGACTGCAAAACTGAGGTCAGGTCTAGTGGCAGTGAGATAGATGAGACTACCCACGAGCTGTCGGAATTGGGTTTCATCACCAGGAGGAGAATCAGACGAGGTGGACAATTTCAGGCCAGTCTCCATAGGTGTGGGGGCAGGTTTGCAATCCTGCATGCAAAACTTGTCAAGCAAGCTTCGGGCATATTTAGACTGAGAGGAAAATGTTGGGGTCAGTCTGCCAAACCTCAACACCCAAACACAAATGAAGAAGCCCTAGATCTGTCATATCAAAAGTTTTGCATAGATCCTGTTTGATTTTGGAGATCAAATGTGCACAGTTCCCAATAATGATTAAGTCATCCACATAGACAACAAGAAAGAGTATATCATTACTAGAGTGTTTTATATACAAATTACTGTCTGAAGGACTACGCTGAAAACCACAAGTAAGTACTGATCAATTTTTAGGTACCATGCCCAAGGGCCCTGTTAAGGCCATAGAGTGCTTTCTGGAGTCTACACACTTTGGGTTCTAAACCGGCAACCTTGAAACCGGGAGGTTGCGTCATGTAGACTTCTTCCTGCAGGTCACCATTGAGGAAGGCACTCTTTACATCCATCTGGTGGACTTTCCAACCATACTGAGCAGCAATGGCAAAATTGACTGTGTTATGCTGGATGCCCTTATGTCTAGAAGTTCTACCCTCAATGAGCTCATCAGGACGAAGATCACTGATAGTTTTAGCCCACCATTTAGGGCGAAGAGTAGAGGAGCCAACAGGAAGAGCAGGAGGAATAACTGGAGGAGGGAGTGGATCAGGATCAGGAGCAGGAGGAAGGTGCTCATCGACTGGAGGAAACTCGGGTGGTGCATTGTTGAATATAGAGTTCGCATCATCCCTCCCACCAGGTGAACCAAGAGGTAGATCAATACCCAAGTCAAATGCCTTCAAAGGTTGATCCTCAGAATTGTGCTGAGGAAAAGGGCCTCGGTCTTCATCAAAAGCATCACGACTGAAAAGAACACGATCAATGTCAATATCAATCAGGTGGTAAGCCTTATGGTTGTCATTGTACCCTGTAAACATGAGCTTCTGACTCTTTGAATCCAACTTAGTGTGCTTAGCATCAGGAATCCATACATAAGATAAGGAGCCAAAAACTTTCAAGTGGCTGATCCTAGGTTTGCAACCAAACCAGGCTTCTTCAGGAGTCTTATTTTTAACAGCATGAGTAGGTGATCGATTAAGAAGGTAAACTGCAGTGAATACTGCTTCTGCCCAATATTTCTTAGGAACGGTTCTCTGTTCCATCATAGTCCTAGCCATCTCTGTAATGGTGCGGTTGCGATGTTCTACAATGTCGTTTTGCTGAGGGGTGTAAGGTGTGGTTAACTGACGTTTTATGCCATGAGTATCACAGAAAGTGGATAAGGCAGAAGAACAAAACTCCCCCCCATTATCAAACCTAAGAGTAATAATAGAAGAACCTGACTCTTTTTCTACTAAAGCCTTAAATTTCTGAAATACAGTAAACACATCTGATTTTTGCTTTAGGAAATACACCCACATTTTACGACGGAAATCATCAACAAAAAGCAAGAAATACCTGTACCCAGTAACAAAAGTAGTATTCATAGGACCACATACATCAGCGTGGACTAGCTACAGTACCTTAGAGGCTCGCCATGAGTCACCATCCTTGAATGGTGTCCGGTGCTGCTTCCCAGCCTGGCAAGCTATACGAACTCGATGATGCTGAGTCTAAATATCAGGTAGGCCATGTACTAAGTCGTCCCGAACAAGCTGTGCAAGATACTGAATATTTAGCTGACCATATCACTAATGCCAGAGATTGGTGAGAGAGGAAGAGTGGGCTGCAAAAGCATGCTCAAGAGAATCGCCTGTGTCCACAAGTCGATAGAGACCATGATCCTCAATGCCAACATCGAGAGTGATGCTAGAAGCACGATCAACAATCGCGCACTTATGTGCACTGAAAATAATATCCAGGTGAGGAGAGTGCCACATAATCTGACAGACTGAAAGGAGATTAAGTTCCATACTAGGAACATAGTGCACATTGAGGAAGAGGAGACGTCGTCCACCGGACCCTATTTGAACATTGCCCTTGCCGACAATAGAGTACTCTTCACCACCTCCAAAGATAATTGAGTCCGTGTAGGGAGAGAACTCAACAAACCAATCACGTCTGTGAGTGAAATGACGGGAAGCACCAGAATCAATGTACCAGGCAGAAGACTTCACATGGTCTGCAGGTCTTTTAGCCATGAAGGCATAAAAGGCAGATTCTTGCTGCTCTGTGTGCTCAGCAACATTTGCTTGGGGCTGAAACCCTCCCTGCTTCCGTTGTTCGAAAGCCAGTCTGGTACAACAATCTTTGATCAGATGACCAAATTTGTGACAGTAATTGCACTGCACCTTTTTCTTAGAGCCATCCTGAGATTGAGAAGGGCCCTTCTGCTGAAAGGACTAATATGACTGAAATTTGCCCTGATCCTTGTGAAAGGATTGGACTGCAAAGGCCTGCTCTGAGGAGGACGAGGTGGCACTGCTACCCAACTGTTGTTTCCAACAATCCTGTTGCAGAAGTTTGGTGCACAACTCTAGGAATTTCAGATCCACATTAGTCGAAGTAATGTTGAGAGTTTCTATGAAGTGCTCATAAGATGATGGTAGACTTTTCAGAGTAATGACTACCATATCTTCTTCCATCTTCCGACTGATAGATTCAAGTTGATCGCGAATATCTTTAATCTTTGTGAGATGCTCCTGTAAGGACATGCGTTCATCCATCATGATGGAGAACAACTGGTTCTTCAGAAAGAATGCGCGACTTTTGTCAGATGTCTCATGCAACTCCTTTAGATGCTTCTAGATGTTGGCAGCAGATTTGCCAAAAGGAATCTAAGGCAGTTGATCATAGATGACAGAGAACTTGAGAAGCATAACAGCTTCTCGATTTCGATTGTCGAACTTGTTCTGATTTGCAGGGACAGAGGTCGGACGAGCCTCTGTGCCTAGAACAATCGCATCCAGGCGCCGATACTCGAAGATGGTCAACATGCGTTGCTTCTAGGTGTTGTAATTTTGGTCGTTGAAGCGCTGATTACCTTCCAACATTAAATTGGTGATTGACGCCATCTTGCACGCTTCCCAATGTAGAAAAAGCAAGAAATAAAGAGGGGGCACAAACATAGAATCCCAATGCAACAAAGGCTGAATCAGACACAGATTACAAAAAAATGACGAAGCACGGCTGGCACGGATTTCAAGAAAAAAATTTCGGCTGACCCAAAAAAATTTGACAAAGACCCTGAAGAGATTCCAAAAAACCTAGAAAGAATCCGAAATCAAAATAAAATTCTGGCTAGTACGAAATTTGAGGCACGGGAAACAAGGCACCCACAAAATTCTGTCGACAACCCAGTTGAGCTTTTAAAAAACCCACAAGGAATTCGTAATCAAAATAAATTTTTGACTTGAAATGGAGGATCAAAACCCTAGTCGAAAAATGCAAAAAACCCCAAGAGCTGAAGATAGCAGAATAAGCAGCAGAGAATGACCACGGGTCCAGGAATCACGTGTTCAGAGCCACATGCAGAAGAGAGCCTTCAAAAAAGGCAAAAAATGAACCAGAAATTGCGTGTGAAGACAGCCGTCGATGGTAAAAGAAAACAAACCAGAAATTGCGTGTTGGAAGAGAGATGAAAAATGACCAACAAAGAGTCGTTTTTGAGGGCTTAAACACTTCGAAAGACAGTCCACCAGAGGCGTGAATACATATGCGAAACCCTATACGGGTTGAACAAACAAATTTCTGCAAAAAAAATGCTTCCAGAAACCAGCGTGTTTTTCAGATTTTATGACTGAAAACCCTAGTCGGGTTCCAAGAACAGAGCCATAAGCACAAAGAAGAAATTTTGAAAAAATTTCAATAAGCAGATAATTTCAAAAATGGAATTATAAAAATTTTCGAAAAGATTTGAAAACTTAGCTCTGATACCATATTACGATGAGTAATTGGTAAGAATATGAATGAATATTATTGAGAGCAAAGCTCAAATAAATAGACTGTACACAGGATACAAGGATGCAAGTTTCTAAAATAGAAACTGCCAGAAAGATCAAAGAAGATCTTAGCAAGATATTTACAATATTGAGCATTAAAACTAAAAGCAATAAGATATTATTCTAATACTTTAAACTAAGGAAGCTTCATTAATTGATTTAAGGCCCAAAAAGCCAAGAACATTATAGATGTTCTTTGACTGATATCTACTAATGAAAATTTGGATCCTTAATTCATTTCTCGATTCTGCAATAATAATATATAATTCATTTCTTGATGCTGCAATAATAATATATCATGTTTAGCAGTTTAGGCATGTAAAGAGTTTGTGGGAAGAGTGAAAGAGCAGCAAGAGGATAGGCTCAAAGTATGAACTATCAGCAAGCCCTACCACCACCACCTCCCTCAACATTCCCATGTCCATCACCGCTATTTTTTCATTCAACTTTTTCTTCGTTTCATACATCTTTAAAGCTTCATCTTTGCATTTCAGCTAATGGGACTGCCATTCAGAATCACAGTAACTCTCTCTTAACTAAGCTGTCTGCAACAGGAGATTTGAAATGCTACCGAAATTGGAAATTCTCCATCTGCATCGGCAATTATCAAGCAAAATTTTGAATCTGCAGGGCTTGCCAATACCAGTTAATAAAAGAATCATACACTTCTGTCCAAGGTACTTTCTTTAGCAACTTTGCTATTTTTTTGTAAGGGATAAAATTGTGTTTATGTGGATGGTGGGGCAGTGTACAAGCTTGATGATCAGGCAACCATGGATACTACTTGGTAAAGCTTGTTCCTCACTGAAGAAAATTCGCACAACCCCATTCGTGGGGAATTGATGGTTGTCAAACAAAAGCTGGATGTTGTCAGCCAGATTCTCAATGACCTGTAAAATTTCAGTCATGATTGAAATACCATAATGCAGGAGGCAAACCCAAATTTTATGCAGTCCCTATCCTGTCTGTTTTCAAGAAAAATTAAAATTCCTAATAAAACATTTAAAGGAAAACAATCTTGGCTAATGAATCTACTGGATAGAAAACTGTGAATATGAGAAATTTAAAAAGAATTACGCTGCAAAAATTTTCATATGCTTGAATCTCCTTCACTCCTGTCCAATATGGACATAAAGATCATAGAAAATTTTTACCAGAAATTTTCCTGCAGAAGAAAATCTAAACATTACAAACTGTTTGGCTCTTTAATTTTGTTTCACTGCCCAAGATCTGATCTCAAGAGAAGATTATAAACTTTATGAGGCTTTGTCGCGTGCTGCTCTTAGGTCCCAGGCCGCTTTGGCCTCATGGATGTTATTAAACATTTTTCAGTTCACTTCATTGCAATAGAGGGTAGAATGCAAACAGAAAGCAACCCATGAGCAAATCACAAAGTGAGCACCTCCACAGCTGGAGGGCACATTTGTGCCAAGCCAGGCTTGATTTCTCACGTTTCAGTTCTTGGTTTTCTTGTTAGAAATGGGTATGATTCTTGTAATATCTAGCTAGCATAGGACTACATGTCCACCTTTCCATTGAAATAAGTATATGCTTTTCCTTTTAAATCCTTGCTTGTGGCAAGATCAAAACTATGTGATACATTAACTGCCAGATGTTAGTTTAAAGTTTAAACTAAATTTCTGTTATGATTTTTTGAATGTCAATAACTCCATTTCATCTATCATAAACAGAAAAAAGACAATGGCCACTTCAAGGATGTAACAATAAGGATCACCTGCTCTGTCTCGGGACCCTTCAACCATTACAGGGAACAGATTTTATGCATTGTGGATTTAAATTAGCCTGTAGGCCTACTTGACTTAAATAGACAATTATAATTGCTCTTAGAAAAGAGGAAACAAATGGATATAAAATTGCTTACAGTGCACCCGCGATTGCATTGCCAAGGAAGAAACATAAGCCTATGCTTACTCCAACCTCTGGACCCAGTGCTCTACCAATGAGGTAATAAGGTCCACCACCCTGAATTTTAAAGAACACAAAAACTTCAATAGAGAATAAACGGTAAAAAACATTGATATTAAATGACTAGAATGCAGTATTGTAACCCTGCTGTCTCAACATCATTAAATACAAAAATCATACACAAGGTTTGATATATTCAATGTCATTTAGAGCACACAATTACACAAGATTCACTAAATCCAACGACTGCAACATATTGTCTTGCTGATGAACTTCAGTGTAAATCTGTTATCGATAAATAACAAATTCCCAATAGACCCAATGTGTTAAAAGCAGAATTTCAAGGAAACAGGTACAAATGTGGCTGTTTTTCTAGACCTAATATGAATATGACTGGACACAAAAATCATATAAGCCATAAGAGAAGATTTTCATTACTTGGAAGTTGAGAAGTAATATAAATTCATTGATGCTATTCCAAAATGTGTGTGTATGTATATGTATGTATGCATGTGCGTGTGTAATTTTGTCAACAAAACAAATACATCAATAGAAACACATATTATCATAAATAATTATAATTAGAAATTGAATGAGAAACTAAGCACTTAGATAATCTAGATCTCACATAAACATAAAAAGCAAACTAAATTTAATTTAATTTTAATCTAGCTTAAAAGAAAGGAATAATAAAACAGAGAATGTCTAACTTTTCTTTTTGCTAGATAATGTGCTGAGGCAGTAGAGATATTAAATATTAGAAAATTACAATGAGATGTCTCTGCCAATCTACCGTGGACCATAACTACAACTATTGAAAGCCATTACTAGCTGGCTTTCTATCTGTATACAAAAGGGCTTTCTGCCATTATATGCTTATCCGTCATAATTACATTGGGTGCCATGCGGGCCACCATTACAAGAAAAAACCACACTTGGATGCTACCAATCTATAGACAAAGTAACAACAAGAGTGAAACATCAAGTAAGAACCAAGGGAACAATAATTAGGAACAGTTATCAACAACTATTAGCAAAAAACTGCCCAACCTCACATCTACTTCCCTTCATGGAATCGTTGCAACAGGGCCGAGGGACAACCCACCAAAATCAAAACATCAAAATTCCAAAATTCCAGACTTTTACCTTAAATGTATTCATAGGATGCCTTGCTCAATGCCCATAGCTCTCCATATGAACTCCTTACCAACCCTAACCCATCTCCTATGGCATTCTAGACCTTGAGTGTCCAGATCAAGAATGAAGGGTTGCCTAACCACTTCGGCCTCTGGTTCAAAGAGCTTAGGGATATCATCCGGCCAGGGTATGCCAACCCCAGATTCCACAAGTGCCACCAAATCGATGTTATCAACCACGACCTCATCCTTGAATGCCAAGCAAAGCAGCAACAATGCCTAAAGTTTCTCCTCCCCAAAATCCAATAGTGAAGCAAGGAAATGAGAGGATCTATAAGTATTGACCCTAGGTCGGACAAAAAAACCTTGCTGAAAACCATCTTTATGGGTTCGATGGTCAAGATGATGGGCGCATTACATATTGTATGCAGCCTATGGTCAAAAATGTAGCCTAGAAAAGACATGTCTTTTACTGCTCTATAGCCTAGTAGGTGTATCCATCTTTCTTCCACTATGTGACTTATGTCTAGCAAAGGCGCTTTTTATAGCAATACAAAGCTCTGAGTTCGAGTCCAACATTCTTGAAAATAACAGTCATTAATGCAATATACGCCTTCTTGAAGAACTGATTTGACATTGTTTGTATATTTCACCTCAAGTCTGATCTCCAAATATCCACCGTCGTTGGTTATGGGAAAACCAAAGCATAAAATATTGAGTTTGTTACCAACTTTACATGTTATGATGTCATCTTTCATTATATCAACCCTGTATGATGACATCCAGGTTGTTAATCATGTATTTTCGAGTTGCTTTGTCAAAATTCCTAGATTTGTTTCCATATTCATATTAAAGTTTGTATCATTACTTCGAATGGCGATCTCCCAAATGAGGGGAGATGTACAAATCATGATTTGCTTTCCAAGATTTCACCCTAATGGAGCCATGCTCTGCCACATCAACCACCAGGTTGACAAATTCATCAGCCTCCATGTTGGCTTCCCTGTAAACATGGTTGATAGTGAAATTTTCAAAGAGTTTAAAAATCTCCACCACCCTATCCACCAACGCCCTTAGCTTCCAATTAGGAGTTGTTCCTTTCCTTATTGCATTTATGACTAATGTCGAATCACCCTCAATTTCCACCATGGATATATCAAGGTCTCTGTAAAACAGTAACCCATGTATGAGGGTTGAAAGTCTACAACAATATAAGTATCTTCTTCTAATGGAATTGTCAATCTGCCTACCACCTCAACCTCCCATGGTCTAACAATACAAGCAGTCCCTAATGGGCCAAGGTTGCCTCGAGATGCCCCATCAAAGATCAATTTAAACCATCCCATTTCCGGAGGTTGCCATTTTGATTAGGCTCTAGCTTCTTTTGTCTCGCATCCTCCCTCCCCAATGAATGGTGGAATCTTCAAACCATTCAATTTCAGTTTCATTTTGCCATCCTAGTCAAAGAATTTGCCTGTCTTTGGATACACTATGGATTTACTATTAGTTGTTTCAATAATGGTCGCTTTCACTTTATTCAGGAAGGAGTCAATTATCATAACTTTGTCTTTGAAGATTCTTCTATTTCCTTCTTTCCATATTTCGCAAATAAGTAAAGAGGGGTTGATTATCCATATATATCCCAGGAGACCCAATCCAATCTTGAGCGGCCAACCTTTAAACAAGCTCATAATGTCATTAGGAAAAGTCGTCACCCACCCTAGCTTTGCACATAACCACTTTTAGCATTTTTGAGAAAAGGGGCGAACCAATAATAGGTGATCCACAGTCTCTTCATTACTCGTAAATAGAACACATCTTGAAGGGCCTGCATGTTGATTTTTTATCTATAAAATAAACATAAGCAGCACCAAAACAAAATAGTGAACACAAGGACACAATAATTACCTTGGGAAAACCCTCCAATCTTATGGGGAAAAAACCCAGCCACACAAAAAATATCTCTTTATTGATAAATAATCAGAAGTCTGAAATACAATGTACAAATTGAAGCAATAACAATTTCTTCTGTGAATCTGAAGACACTTCACAATATTTTAATCTAATACAAAATATTGAACCAACAAAATATGTGTGATTCACACCACTAACTCTAATAAAATAATGAATACTACAAAATGATAACAACAGCAAAGAACATTCATGACAATAACCTCAGCACTGTAACATAACACAATCTGCGAATACTATGCAAGAATGAACTCCGCACTCACACAAAAGACTGACCCTTCATAGTTAATCTGTTGTGTCAAATAAAACAACTGCAGTTACACAAGAAAGCGTCTCTTCATTTTCTTGAACCGTCTGTCCATTCAACGCCTTCATCGTCCGGGTATCTGAAATGATTTGTCCATTCGACATCTTAAATTGACGGAACATAAGATGTAATAATCACTGGCAATAAATGCAAAATTACCAGCTACGTAGTACAAACGTCTCCAAAGCAACCTACAAATAGTGACATCTATCTCAAACAGAGACACTATGGAAGAAAGATATCTCCTGAAACTACATATCCAACACCTCATAGCCCATCCACTCAAACTTCTCTACTGTCAGAATTTTATTGTGTGGAAGCCCATGTGAACACCCTGCCTTAGGCATGCAGACGTTGCTCCAACATAATTGTGTTGGGATTTCGGAGTTCTCCTGCTAATTGTCCCTTGTAATCACTTTATATCCATCCTTTGCATTAAACAAACCACTCTTTGCTTCTGCCTAGACTAGTTTATCCCTTCCCTCTCTGAACACTAATCTTATGTTGGAGAGAACATCCAGTATTCTATATATCTCTACTTTTGGTAAAGGCAGGGAGGACATATCCTTCCACTTCCAACCAAAGGCCAAATCATTGTTAAAAAGGATCACATAATTCTTGACTAAACTTCCCCAATGTTGTTTAAGATATTCTTTGGACTATTATACTACCAATATATTGCCTAAGCTTGGATAACCCCCCCCAAGGAATCTTCCCAGAAGAGTGCTAAGTCACCATCAAACACATCTCGAGAGAGATAATCTGTAATCATTGATCTATTTAGCATAAAATTCCAAACCCTAGATCCTTTTAGAAGGTTAGCAACTTTGATAATATCCATTGGGTTGTTGTTCAAATATTTTTCTTGTAGTATTTTAGCCCATTTAACTCATGGTTCCTTATACATTCTCCAGATCAAATTAGCTCCTAAGGCCTTATTCTACCACATATGGTTTCTGAGACCTACACCCCTAAGTTTCTTTGCCCTACATATTTTATCCCATGATATAAGAGCCACTTTGTCTTTTTCTATTGTCCTTGCTAGAAGAACTTTCTCATTTTTTGAGCCAGATATTGGTTCAATCCATAAAAGTGCTAAACAAGAAAGCAGGTATATTGGCATTGATGATATTATTGATTTTAGCTTCACTATACTCCCGGCCCAAGAGAGCCAATGTCCTCTCCATGAGGATAATCTTTTCTCAATTTTCCCCTTTACGGGGTCCCATAGTTTGGTATTCTTTAACCCCTTATCCAAAGGAAAACCTAGATAAGAGCATGGTAGCTTGCCACTTTTGAAATTTAGGATTCTCAAGATTTCTATTTCTTTCCTTCGAGGGACAAACAAAAAGAAGACTTTAGATATTGCTTGACTTATCTCTTGTCCTAAAGCTTTAGAATACTACTTCAAAATCTTGAGGAATTGCCTTGCCTCGTTTTTCTTTGTTGGCCCAAATAGCATTGTGTTATCTGCAAATTGTTGATGTGTGATGGCCTCCAAGGAGCCAGCAACATGTATCCCTCTAATTTGTCTATCTCTGCATTCGTGATTGCCCTACCAAGGGCTTCTGCCATTATAATGAACAAAAAGGGGAGAGTGGATCTCCCTACTGAAGCCCCCTAGAGGACTCAAAGAAGCCTTCTGGAGAGCCATTGATCAAGACTGAAAAATCTAGGACTGGAAACACAAGTAAAAATGCAATTGATCCATTGCTTGTTGAATCCAGATGCCTCCAAAACTTTGCATAGAAACCTCTAGTCCACCTTGTCATAGGCCTTTTTGATATCCAATTTGATTAGCATACCTATTTCCCGATTGCATTGAAGCAAATGAATCGTATCTTGTGCAATGATAACACCATCTACTATTGATCTTCCTGGAGCAAACCACATTTTCTTCTCAGAGATGATATTTGGAAGCAATTTGTTCATCCTAATAGCATTGCCTTTTGCTAAAACTTTGTAGATTGTGTTGCACAGAGAGATCGGTCTAAATTCTTCTAAGGCAGTTGCTTTCTCCTTTTTGGGAATGAGAGCTATGAATGTGCTATTGATCCCTCTCAGTATTCTACCCAAGTTTCTTGCAACTTCCACGGCCTCAGCCATCTCCACCCCAATGATACATCTTTAAACTACTCCTTAGTCCAATGGATCAGCCCCTTTGTTTTACATACTTTAGTTTGGACATGAAAACAAAACAATTAGATCCTTCGAACTCTTCTTCCTTCCACTAGGATTCTATTAAGTTCGGAAAGTTTATATATTTCATCCACATATTCTCAAACTTGAATAGAGATTTGAATGGTTTTTCATCCCCGTTGATTTGTAACTGTATAGAATAGTGATCCAAACCTGAGCAAGGTAGTATGGAACCATCAAATATGAATGGTAAAGAGGTCGAGACACTGTTGAAGAAAAATTTGTTTAATTTTTTTGCTATTTTACTAAACTTGAGTCTCCTATTGTTGCAAGTATAAGATCCATTTCCCAATTCTATATCCAAAAGTCCATTTTTGGCAACCCAATCACAAAAAGCAATCTAAGATTAGTTGTGCCTTACCAATCCTCCTCTTTTGTTCTCCTTATGCAAAATGGCATTAAAGTCACCTCCTATAATGTTGTGCCAAAGAGTGATTGTTAAGAAATCCATTCAATTATTTCCAAAGCTCCCTTTCGGGTGTTCGACCCATAGGCATTGATTAGCAAAAAGTTCAAGTTTGATGTTAAACTTTGAACTCTCCCCCAAATCTAATTCTTCCCTTCTCCCTCTTTTTCAAAGCTTACTGTCGAGGAATCCCAAAGGATAGCTAGCCCCCCGGAAGCACCATCTGCTTGCAAATCTATCACTTTCTAATTCCTAAAGTGTTTTGCAAAAATCTCAATATCTTTTGGTGCTAATTTGGTTTATTGTAGCAGTATTATTTTTGCCTTGTTCAATCAAATCCTGTTCTTGACCAAGCGCTTTTTGTTAGGGGCGTTGAATCCCCTAACATTCCACGATATGACAATCATGGCTCCTGAGGAAGGGTGTTACCCTTCTCTAATCTCGTTATCTTAGTTAATTTTAGTTGATCCTCTGCCTCTCTAGCCTTGGTTATAAGTTCGTGTAGTGATTTCCTTCCCACCTTGTTTGTATTCTTTCCTCAATTTGGTTTGGTTTTGTAGAGGGGATCTGCAAAATTCACAATTTTGCTTGCTCCCCTTGTTAGCATGCTTCTACTCCATTTTGTTCTTCTCCTTTGAAGAGTATATCTTGCTCTATCTCTTCAATTTCTCCTTCCAGAAGGCTCAGCAACAATTGTTGGTTTTCCAATGCCCCTTCTTCATTTGGGTTTTGCTCTGCTCCTACTTCTTTGGCCCTCTAATATTCCTAAAAAATTCACTAATTGTTTCAATTGTTGCCAAACCTCTACCTTTTGCCTCTTGTTCCTCTTTCTCCTCCTCCATCCTTCTACTTATTTCTTCTTCCCCAGATGTTTTGATATTCTCTTCTTCTACTATGTAATATCCCCCTAGGCTATATTCTTCAGTTTTTTTTCAAAATGTATCATAGAAATTCTAACAAACAATTGCATGTAACTAATTTGTAATTATCCAATCGATTATGCTAAAATTCATAGAAGCCTAATATTAAATATGAAGATAAAACACTACAATCTCATTTTCACATTAGATATGAAATACCTCAAAACACTGCAAGTCTGTCTTCAAAATAAACTTCACAAATAAGCCCAGTTGTGAACTTCGTCGCAAATCCACCCTCCAGAAACGAATTGGGTTTCCGTCCAATCCGCTAAAAGAATCCCAAGGGTTTTCGTCCTCAGGAAACTAGAACTGAAACAAGAAGCTCTCAGAGCTCTACCAAAAGAAATGAATAAACCAAGCATAATCCAAATGAGCTTCTCTATGTTCTTTAAAAGAGCATCCCACTGTTGTGAGGTTTTCATACCATCGCCCCATTGCAAATGGGGACCCCCTCTTTTGCTTTGCTGGTAGGAGTGGTGGTCTTAGGTAGTCTTTGTTGGTGGCAGTTTTCAAGTCTCTAGGTTCGGCAAGTGAGGTTTGAGTGATTTCGGCCTGCTAGGAAGTCATGTTTATCTGGGATATGGACGAGAGCTAAGCTAAATATGTCATGGGGATGAAGTTGAAACCAAGTGATTTGTGATAAAGCGAGTTAAAACCCTTTGAGAATATTTTTTCCAGCTTCAGTTTGACCTTAGAAAGCCATGATAGATTGTGGGAGGTAACCCTGCTGAAGGCTTGCTAAATCCTTAAATTTGGCTAAGTCTGGAATTTTTCGAAAACCCCCAAAATCTAGAATCTGCATCTTAACTCCTATGAAGCTGGAACCTATCTCAAACATCCTGAAAGTATTTATACAAATATAACTTAAAGTATAAGAAATTAATTCTTATACTTAAAATGTTATATTTGTATAAATCATCCCGCCCCTAAACTGAAAAATTAGCTAAGTACAAACTACCTTGTCCCATGCCAGGGCGGTTCCGACCTCCTACAAGATAGATTTTGTCCTATGACCCTCTGATTTCCGCCCCCCATTTTAAAAATGAATGTTTAAAGGAAGGGACTAGAAGCGAAGTAAGCTTGTCCTATACCTGGTCGAAATCCGACCAGGGATAGGACACAAATTGTCCCATACCAATAAGATTTCCGCCCTCCTCCTTGACATGTTGACATCAGCTTGAGAGGGAGAAGACAAGTTTTCACCAAGATAGAGAGTAAGGAATCAAAGAGCAATGCAAGGGAAATCTCACCAACCAAGGGGCTGGCGGAATTTCACCCTCCATTGGACAGAATTTGTCCCATAACCCTCTAATTTCCACCATGGAACTAGGATGACTATTTGTTCAATTTGAAATCACAAGTTAGAGGTGTTTCAAAAATTTTGGCTAAGTATGGTTTTTGGGGTGGACTTCATGTTTCTCCCCCTTCTCCATAGGCAGGTGGAATTCAGCTCTTCATGGGACAGAATTTGTCCTATGGGCTTAAGATTTCCGCCCCTTATTTGAAGGCAAGGATTGATGGATTTAGACTAAAGGAAGAAAGTGTATTTGACGAGGGGGAAGAAGTGCAAAGTTTTGACCCAAGGGGTGAGTGTTTAGGGAGTAAGCATGGGGCCAAGTGGCCTTGTCCCATGACCAGTCATAGGACAGAATTTATCCTATCACCTTGAAATTCCCGCCCTCTTCCTTGGGTTTGGAATGGCAGATTTGGCATGTAAACAATGGACTTGGATCAAAGGAAGCTTGTGACAATCGAAAGAGGGCTAATGGAGTATGAATGAATGGAAAGGTGGTGGGAGAAATTTAGCTCTTTATGGGACAGATTTTGTCCCATAGCCATCAAATTTCCACCATGGGGTTGCGAGTTTACTTGTTCGGTTTGGGTGTTGGTGTTAATGTTTGTAGCTTCAGTCGTATGATCATTAGAATATATATAATACATGTTGATTAATAATAATATATTATATATGTTATATTATTATTAATCATATGAAATTTAATATTTAATATT
>MU223054.1:1339531-1370957 GCA_018584345.1 Thuja plicata | reverse complement strand
AAGTAACAAGATTTTCCAAACTTTGTGTTGCGAATCTTGGGATTGAATGGTGTGTTCTTATGTTGCATTGTTCAATCATTCTTGAGTTCATTTCATAAGCTAAACTTGTGCAAATCATTGGAGGTTTTAATTCACCTTTTGAGAGACTTTGAGCTACAGAAGGGGGATTGCTATAATAGTAGTGGCTGTGAATACTGGGAACTGAAGACTTTGAGCTTCAATTTTGAGTATTTTTCTTTTATTTTCAGAATTATTAATGAGAGACTTTGAGCCTCACTATTAGTTCTTATTATCTCAAAAAAGGATTAATTGCAAGAGACTTTGGGCCCTTGTTTTAATTCCGCAAATATATTTATAAATGCTGCCTTAGGAGTTGTTCTTACGTCAATTGATAAGTCACTGGTATTATCGTAGCAGTAGGTGATCTTTGTAGAGTTAATAAGTTGTCGCTATTTGTGAATCCTTTTCTAAAAGAAAGAGGAAAGGATTAGAAGTATTGCCCTTATTCAATTTCAATTGAAATCCTGCTGAAGCCACCTACGGTAAGAAGGGAGCCTCCCCTATTGCTGAGAGGAGAAACTTATCTCATGATACCGTTGCCTAAAGTTACAATTTTGTAAGGTGTAGTCTTAGTAGCTTACAAAATTTTTAGCCAACACACCATGAAGCCGACAAAATCTTTTTGTCTAATCCATAATGTTCAGCCGCATGACCAGTTTTAAAACATCTTCTGCACCTGAAGGGAATCCCTTAATAGTCCAAAGTTTGAACCCAGCAACCCTTAGAAGATTTGATTAAAATCTCAGCAAGCATCCCTTTTGAAACATCCAAATCGACCAAAATACGGGCAAAGGTGGAATGAAGAATATCAAACGATTCTTCATCCACCATCAGAAAATCCCCAAAAGCATCTCCCACTTCCTCTAAAAGAGAATCAGCCCATAGATGAAGGGGGAGATAAGGAAGTTGAACCCAAATCGGAATCTTATCAAACGTTTCGAAAAAAGAATTGAAATCAGAGTGTCATGGTTTTACCATTAACAGAAATATGTTCTTCCAACCAAAAAAAAATGATCACACAATTTTCTTTCTATCCTTAGCATTCTCAAATTTTGCAATAAAAAAGCCTTTAGCCATGGGGTAAATATGAACTGTAGCAGAAAGGAGAGGCTCGCAATAATCAGAGATCCAAGCATGCAGCTCAGGGAGGCTAGGCCAAAAGCCCCTGAACCGGCAAATCACTCCATGAGTGAAAAAAACAGACACGTTATGATCAATTTCCTCTTCCATCTCTACATTCAACTTAACTGAAATAGCACTTGAAACAAGAATAAACCTTCTATCTACATGTCGCCGCTTCAACACCTACTTGTGACTAGAAGTGATGCCACCCATATCCGCTGCCAAACTAGAAACCCTAGCGGAAACGGCGAAAAACGGAGCATTGGCAGAAACGGCATGAAGAGCATCCGAGATAGGGCAAGCAACCTTGCCAAGCTCGTCACCACCCGTCACAAGAAGAGTCGTCTGAGCAAGGGCCGAACGGGCAGCGATATCCTGGGAAGAACGCGCAATGGCAACGGGAGTCGCACGCATAGGCAACAGACGCAGAACGGACGGTGTCAGGAGCCAAGGCACCGTACCCATACGGCGATGAAAGCACAGATCCCCCCCAGTCGCAGAAGCAGGAAGCCATAATTTGGGCAAGTTTGAAATCGCAAAGCGGGGAGAGTCGTTAAAAGCGGCAGTTGTTGCCATAGTTGCGGCAGTGGTCAGCATAGTACAGGTATACTTGTTGCTTTTTCTCAATTACTTTCCCACAATTGATTCAGTTTCTTACTAAAATTAATGAAGAAGTTTGTAAAGAGGTTCGACAACGTTTTATTGTTTGTTATATTATATATATATTATCTTATTATATATTTCAGATTTTAATTATGGTAATATATATAATGTATCAAATAAATATATATAACATATATATTATGATAATGCGTGTAATATTTATATATTTATATTCTAATTGTATCAAATATACAATCATATATAATATTTATATTATAATTGTTTATTTTTTAAATTTTATTATTATCATGTATTATTATTTTAATATTATTATTTATTTATATTGAAATTATAATTATATTTTATATTATTTATTTATTTGTCTTTATTGTCTATTATTAAATCTTTCTTCAAAAGGGGGATGTCATAATTAGGGTTTTAAGCAGAGGATATGACAGTTTTCTAGGCCATTAGATATGGGGATGGGGATGCACCTACACTTGAAGAGATGTATGAGTACATCAATTTTGACATTTTTTACTTGTTTTGATATCATGCTTTTCATTGTAATCATATTTATGATATTTTTGATATAATAGAAACCTTCCATTTGCCGATTCGACAATTTCAAATTTTATTTAGTATTGAGTATTCTAATTTCTAATTAGTAATTTGATATTAGAAACTTCAATGTTCATTGTTCAATGTTCAATGTTCAAGTATTTACTATTTAGTATTTGGCATTTGCAATTTTGCTATTATACTTCTTAATAGTCTTATACATCTTTTCATAACTAGCATTTTAAGTACCATATGTATAATGTATGGTATATATACCCCCCCCCCGGTCGTCCCCAAATTGAGGCCCTTTGTCCCCATGTCCCGGAAACCCGTCCCCATGTTTCTTCGTCCCCCCTATTGATGTTTTATCTCCTAAAGGTCGAATATGTTGATGTGTAGCGTCGGGAGGAATCTTTATTTATGTTACGAAGAGTCTTCTTTGTGCAACTAAACTGTTCAAGAGACAATAAAGGGTCAAGACAATGAAGGGTCTTCATTTTGTAACTGCAAGACTATGAAGGGTCAAGGCAATGTTTTATATTCTTTGCTGAGTGATTGCATTGTGCTGATTTTGTTTTATATTCACTAGTTTGTTTTGTGTTGCTTATTTCTTTTCTGGTATAAAAACATTAACACCCTCATCCCAACGATGGTGTAACTATGTTTTTAACCAATGCCCTACCATTGCCATCACAATCGCCTTCGGCTCCTCCAAGTTGAGGAAAGATGCAATGAAATCTACTCCCAACACCATTTTAATTATTGTTTGAATCAAATGGTTGGGCACCAGAAAAACCATTTTTAGTCATTGGTCGCTACTACCTCCCAAAAAAGGCATTAGGAGACAAGGACTCGTTAAAAGAATCAAGCTCTCCATCTCAAATTGAGCAAGGAAATAGCAATGCAAAATATCTCAATGATTCTCATCGTCATCCCTTCAGGATTTAAAGGGCCTTCGACCCCTCATCGCACACCAAAACAAGCAAGCCAAGCATGCAGCAACAATTACAGCCATGATTTGCCAGTTTAGGTTGATATCATCCTAATACCTTCACACACCAGCTCGCACAAATTCATCTTTAAACTCTATCCAAAATTTTGTAGGAGATGTGTGAAACGCTAATCACCTCCATCCATGAACCAATCCATTAAGCCACCTGTCACCATACACATAATGCTCATGCCGCCATCTTGTTCCTTCCCAATGTGGGAATGAACCTCAATCAGTCAGACCCCCCATTAACCTTTGTACCCACGTGGTTTCCCACAGTCTTCAAAGTTTTTAATCAACGCCAACACCAACTCGAGAAGTGCCTAGAGCTGCTAACTCAGAATGGACTCCTTCCTGATTGCATTAATTACTAACAACGAGCCTCCTATCTCAATTCTCTGAATGTTCAGATCTAAGTAGTTTCAGACTACAAATAAGAGCTTGGAATTCAGCTTCATTGTTTGTTCCTTCGAGAAAAGGTTTAGAAATGTTTCAATAATCCTTCCTTCCCAATCTCTAATGATACGACTAGCACCAGAACTGGCCGAGTTGCCATAGAAGGCCACATCAACATTCAATTTGTACCATCCTACTTGTGGTGTCTTCCATTTGAGCGGATGCTCTCTTCAACTGAATACCACCAACCCCATTTATGGGGGAATTTTAATTTTATATGCGAATAATAAATATATTCAATTTTATGTATTAAATATAAATGTATAATAAATTAAAAATCTAATTTAAATATTTTTTGCAAATCATCTATTAACTAAAAAATAAAATCAAATAACAAATTGACATGTTTTAAAACATAAAATATAAAGGTATTACATTTTCTTTGGAAAAAAAGAAAAAATTAAAATAAAAACAATACTAAAAATTAAAATCTTCTCCTATCTCATTAACAGGTGGTCACAAGAAATATTGTTTCAAATTTCCAATATTTCACACCCAGTACCAATCTCATTTATCCAATGCTTCAATTTTCACTCGGATAAATATTGTATCAATTTTTCACACCCAGAACCAATATTTCCATTCTTGTAGCTACTATTTCTGAGAAATTCTACATTTTTATCCTACGTAAAATTTGGAATTTCAAAATCCTCTATAATAAGAGCTAATCTCAAGTCAAATTACCAATACAAAATGAGAGTTTTTTGAACCCAGTGCTTAAGCATAAAGACATTGGCAGCCCACTTTAAGGTAAGAAAATAAGAATTGTGATATAGATTTGCATTAGTCCCATGCACCTTTCTAGTCTCTAGAATTCTAGAACATAACTTTATTAAATTCACACAGGACAAGATTGTGCTTAACCTACCTTCATGGCTCCATTAGTCGCTATGGCACTTAATGATATTCCAGTTAAAAAAGTGCACAGGCAACACATGGATACAAGAATAAGGCTCCCTCCGATGCCTGCAATACCAATAATCCTGCAGAAATAATCTCTCTGGCATCAACAGCATTATCCTCCCAACAAATAAAACAATAATCTCTTGGAAAATAAAGGTATACCAAATTATCAATGCAGAAATTTCAGTAGAAATATTCTTTCAACACATTACAACTGTATCAACATTTAATTTATCTATTTTTTCCTATATTAAGTTTTACATGCACTGGACAAATAGGGTAGTCATACCTGCTCTATCCATTGTATGCAACAAAAGACAGATGTGAAGCTATACAAAACCTGATTCTCAACCCCTTTCCCATAATCTAGCTGGCAAATAAATCAATGGATCAAAATGCAGTCGATTTCATGGCAGAGATATTTCTACAAGATCCTAGTTGTAGACACTAGCACTTACATTCTACAAGCGACCGCTTGTACTTTTTCATAGTCAACAACTACTTGTTCTGTCCAGAATTTTCAGAAGTCTTACATTCCTGAATCTACCTTTTTTTAATGCATTCTTATGTTTTCATTTATAGATATTAAATTTTTACTTATGGTACATACTCTTGGCTAAAAGAAGATAATCTATGAATGATTACTTGCTGAGAAAATTATGTTTATAACAATGACAATATTGATGCATACATGCATTCATAAGTCCTAGACCTTTTCCCAGGAAAGAATCAAGCATGATCATACTGTAGGAATGGCAGTGATGGGTGTTGTGCATGCATTCATGATTAAGAGAATTGTGTTCATATTGTAACAGCCCAGGAGTGAGAAATTGTTTGATCATGTTGAATATACCTTCTCTTTTGGTGATAGGTCCAATTTGTGTCACAGGCATCCTTACAATGATGGACGAGTGAGTGGCAAGTATGCCTGCTGTATCAATGTTTCAGGGTCCTTTTTACGCATCATCTTCTTCCATTAAGTGGCATTTTTCTTACATTTACTCTCAAAAACATCTCCCAAATTTTTCTGTACCAGTGGCTCTTTAATGTGAGCCAGCAGTAAAGGGATGTATGGAGGGTAGCCTAAACAGGGAATTCTATTTAAAAAAAAATCGAGGTTGAAAGTGAAGCCATCTTGTGCTGATGAGGCACGTGATGCCAGTATGAGCCACTCACAAACAGGGGTATGAATAATTGTCTACTGATACTAACAATAGGAGTGCACTCTTATGGAAAATTCGGTGATGTTCAGATTAACTTTCTTAGTGTGATTTATATAGAAACCATCACATATTGTAACCTGATCACTGCAAGCCCTTGGTGTCACGATTGTTCTAATGTAGCTTATTGTATTGATTAAGCCAACTTATTGCAATGCTTGTTGGTTTCAATACCACTAATCACCATGTGCTTATATGCTACCCCACCTTTGGTCTATTTATTGTACATTTTAAATTTGATAATGTTTATTTGCTAGCTTTCAAGCCAAGAAAATGCCACTACACTCCTGGTATTGGCATGGAAATAATCTGATAGTGAACACCTCCATCCAGTTGACCACAATGTAATCATTCTTCCAGACCCACGAAAAAAATTCAATATTCTTCCAGGGTGAGAATTGACAGCAAAAATTCATTGAAATTGCTATCTATTATCAACTTTTCAGGTTTCCAAGGCTTCAATTCTATTATGCAAAGAAATTTAAAACCCAAAGAGATCCAAACATATTATGAACACTGATAAATAAAAGAAATACTTACCAAGTAAAACGAATATAGAATATAATTCCTAAAATGTTTTGCAGACATGGTACAAACACCCCCATGAGCGTCCCCAGTTTAACATCTTTTTCCTGCATGTGGATAATCTTTTAGTTAGATTCAAGACAGCTAAATTAGCTAAAATATTCTACAAAACTACAACTGATAGTCTGCACAGGTTAGCTTGAATCTTGACTAAAGAGGGAAAGAAATTGATTACCGATTGAAACTGGACTAGAATATGATATTAGAATAATAAATTTCTTAATCGTGCTAGATAGGACACAATGCCCATTTTGGATTGTAACAAGCTCCCTCTGAAATCATATGATTGGCCAGAATAGAATATGAGGGAAAAACCTTGGAATAAAACTTTCTGGCCGGCTATATTCACAAGAAATGAGAGACAAAATAAGTTACATGAAAATCATTGGACACTAAGATGCTACTTAAATGGGCTATATCTTATCCAATGCAGTAAATAAGGCTCCAGCATCGAACATGGCACCCTATTATTGTTAGGAAAGGTGTCTCAACCTTGCATTCTAATGTTCACAACAAAACAAAAAATGCAATTTTGGGGCTATGGACATGGAGCTCTCCAAGACTTCCAATTTAAAATTATAAAAAAAGCTCAATCAACTTCCCAGATCAAAAGTCATGGCCTTTAGAGGTTAGACCTCCCACATTAAGAACATAAGGCCATCTATGATGCGAAAGAGAGCTGTGGGAAAGAGTTATTTACAAACTTACCATGCATGTTACAACACATCATAAGGCATCTTTGAATGAAGATAATGAAGTCAGAATGGACAGCACAGGTTGGTGAGTGGATTACGACAAGCTTATGACAGGTGCAAGGAATATGCTATTTCAGCGTATGGACTCATCTTTGGATTTGGGTGCCACATTTTGGTTAGTTTACTTTTAGCTCATGATTTCCTGATTACCATTACATGCTTTCACATAATGCTTCTCCATTTATTCAATCCTTGAGATGGAGTTTTTATAGTTCAATTTTGTGTTACCTGTTCAGCCTCTACAATGCTCAAATTCAGGTTCCAGTTTGTACCCGGTCTGGATTCAGGGTGAATTTGTCAAGGATTTTGTGGCAGCATGTACAAAAAAGTGTGGGTTCATCCCCAAAAAATCTGTGCAAACCTAGGAAGAACCTAACAAATAAATCGCATGCCCTAACAAATCCTCTGTAAGTCATGTTTAAATTTTCTCAAAATCTCAAACATCTTTCTTAACAGACCCTAGACGAAGATGCGCTAGTTGGAGAGACGGAAATATAAATACAATCTATGAGTTATATGATATTGTAGACAAACAATCAAGATAGTATGTTGCACCTATAGGTGACTTACCCTTTCCCTTACTACCAATAGAATAGGTTGAGGAATCATCAATTTTATGCGCTATTTCATGTTTTTCCAGTGAAAAGAGAAGGGGGGTTCAATCTACATGGTGTTTTTGCTATGAATGTTATTCACTATGATGTCTTATGCCCTTCAAAAAACACATTCACGGGAAAAGTAAAATTACTTAAATATTCTTTAAATCTAATATTCCATGTTGATAATATTAAAACTAATTCTTTATGTTAATAATTTTAAAAATTAATTAAAATATTTATTAATTATTAACACTGATTTTATTTAAATCTTTTTAATTATATTATGATATTATATATTAATTTTTTAAAATAATAATATTGTATAAGGTTTTTTGTCCGTTAATGGGAATGCATGGGTTAATCCATCCTCCTGAAAGGACAAAAATGTTGAATGGGCGAAACCAGAGGATGGATGGGTCAAAATTAATTTTGATGGCGATTCAAAACAAAACCCTACACCTTTGGGGGCGGATTGTGTGGCCACAAATTGGATGGGTAACATCTTTGACGTTGGTGCTAAGGAGGTGGAGGATGGAACTAATAATGAAACGGAGGTCAAAGAGGCATTGTTCATCGTAAATTTAGCGACCAATTTATCAATATCAAATCTTCATCTAGAAGGGCATTTGCAAATCATCGTCAATTCAATAGTAAATGGAGAATCTCAGATATAGAAAATAAATAAATATATAAAGTTAATCAAAGCCAAACTTCAAACCTTTAAATATTTCCCCACACCTACAGGAGTGGCAATGGAGTGGCGGATGTGTTATTGAAATGGGCAATTGCATTAAGAAATAATGATGGTGGTGAAGTTTGAGAGGACTTTCGAGAGGCTCACATTGATGTTGAGTTGGTATGTCCCATAGCTGAGAGCTAAACTGGCCAAGGTGTTGGATTTGCGGGCGTATTATGAGATTTGAAGAATGTAAATGGTACTTATTGGAGAACGCGAAGGCAGTGGTAATTACCTCTCATTTTTCTTGCAAAAACAGCTAGTGGGTCAGTGAGTAGCAGAGGCAATGGAGATAAATTTCAGCCTGAGAACAAAGAAGCAGAAAATGGCTTTCTTTGGGAAAATTACAGATGATAGACTGCGAAACATCTTTTCAATTGATGAGCCCATGTTTCTACAAATTGTCAAAATGCTTTTGGGAGATGAGTTTATGGCTGCGAAATATGATATAATTAAATTTAGTATATTGGACAAAAATGTTAGTATTTAGAAACTTTCTTTGTTTCTTTTAGTTTATTAGTTTGCTTTCCGAGTTGTCGATCATTTCCGTTATGGAAAGATCTTTCATAATCTCTTATTTAAGGAGTATTCCTCTCCTTTAAAATAAATTAATTATCTCAATCATTTCATAGTATTAGAGCAGAGGTTATTTTTTGGTGAATTTTTTTTATAATAAAATTCATGGATTATTTACCTAAAAATTTCGAGGAAATTTAAGTGGTTTTTTGACCAATTTTTTTAAATAAAAATAAAAATTGTAGTGTTTTTCCTGCAAGATTCGAGGGTTTTTTCCTGAAAAAAATGGTGGTGTCTTTTTTCTAAAAACCGTGACCCATTTCACGGCAGTTTTTGGACAATTTTTCACCAAAATTGTTGCTTTTTACCTCTCATTGGAAGACCACGTGCCTGGATCGTGAGTTTTCATCTGTTTTTGAATGACTTTTACAAAAAATCATGGGTTTACTGAGGTTTTTCATGACGCAACTCAAGGTTTCTATGCCAAAACCAGGTGTTATTCACATGTTTGTGGCGCGTTTTGACTCTCTACCTCACACAACAACCTGTTCTCTAACACGTGACAATTTTTTTACAAAATCATGACTTTATCTGTCGTTTCTACTTTCAAGGAAGCTTTTACTCGCACACTAGGGTTCCTCTGTTGTTTTTTTGGCATAGTTATGTCTGAGTTTATATGATGGAGCTAGGGTTTTACCATTATTTGACACAAAATGAGGTTTTTTAGCTCACCTAGGGTTCTAAGTCTACAACATTTCTTTTCGACAATTTTTGGACAAAATCATGGGTATTTGTCGCTATAATTTTTGACGATTTTTTATCAATAAAAATTGAAGGATTTGAGAAGCTGAATTTTATCTCGTTTTCTGTGTCTCTGGATAGCAGGAGGGATGGCTTTGTTACCCAACATCATGTTTGAAGGTAGCTAAAGATTCAACAGAAAGAATTATAATACTTGGAAACAACAAATGCTCACTATTTTTTTACTTGTGCCTTGATCAGCTTGTTCTTGCAAAATCTGCTCGTCCCATAGTTGCAGATAAAGATCAGGACAAGTTCGATGAGCGTAATCAGAAGTGGTTATGCAGCTCAAGTTATCAGACACCGATGAGATGCTTCCAGAAGTGTCCTCTGACAAGACTGCTACAAAAATCGGACTCACTTGAAGAATTTGCATGAAACATCAAACAAAAGCAAAGCTTTCAGTTCTTGATTATGATGGATGATAAGATGTCTTTGCAGGACCATTTAATGAAGATCAAAGGTATTCACAATTAATTGGAGGCCATTGGTCACAAGATGTAAGAAGAGGATATGGCATTTATCACATTGAAAAGCCTACCAAGATCTTATACGCACTTCATTGAAACTCTCAACATCACCTCTACCAATGTTGATCTAAACTGTGATGATCTATGCAACAAGGTCTTACAGCAGGACAGGTAAAAGAAGCAATTTTGTAGCAGTAGTGATACAGTTAATGTGGAATAGGCATTTATTACCAAGGGCAAAGGAAAAGGAATGTCCACTTAGCAAAAAGGACGAGGCAAACCTGATGATTCTTTAAAGGATTTGAAATCTATCACATGTCACTATTGTGAAAACTTGGTAATATGAAGAAGTTCTAAAGAAAGCGATTGGCTGATCAAAAATGCAACCAAGGAGGGTCTCAACAGAAGGCTCATGTTGCAGAGCATTCAAAGGAGTTAGCCTTCTATGCATTCATGGCCAAACGACCAACAGATCATGCAAAGTCTTCTACGTGGTAAATTGATTCCAGTGCAACTCGACATCTTACAAACAAGAGAGATTTCGTGGAGTATAAGGCTTGCTCTGATACAATAATCTTCGATGGTGGTGGAGAGTGGTTAAGAGTATACAATTCTCGACAAAGGCAATGTTCAAATAACCTCTAGAGAGAGAAACCTTATTTTTCTAAATGTATGCTTTGTTTCGGGCATGGAGCTCAATTTGCTCTCAATGAGTCAGATTATGCACAATTGTCCCAAGTTGGATGTCCTCTTTAGTGCACATAAGCGTCATATTGTTGACAAGGAGTCCAAGAAATCCATTGCAATTGGCATTGAAGATCATGGGTTTTATTGGTTGGTTGGCATTAGAGACTCTCGAGAATATGCATTTGCTGCAAAAAGTTCATCTATCAGTACTTTTTCGCATTAACATAATGGGCATCTCAAACTATTTTATCTCTCTCAGTTGGGTCGAGAGAATATGGTAAATGGCTTACCTGAAATTCAGCAACAGGCACACGGTGTGTGTGGAGCTTGCCAAACAGGAAAGCGACAATGAACTATATTTCCAAAAGGACCAGCTTGGAGAGCATCAAAGGTCAATCGGTTCATGCAAATGTTTGTGAACCAATGAATACTGCATCAGCCGTTGGTGCCAAGTATTTTCTCTTGTTTGTTGATGATTTCAATAGGAAAATGTGGGTGTTTTTCCTCAAAGCAAAATCAGATGTGTTTAATGAATTTCAAAAGTTTCAAGCCTTAGTTGAAGTTTTGGGCTGAGGTAGTTTGCACTGCAACATACCTTCTTAACAGATCTCCCACGCAAACCTTTAAGAAGATGACCCCAAAGCTTGGTTTGGAGGAAACCAAGAATGAACCATCTTAAGGTTTTAGGTTCCATTGCATAGGTTTGGATTGCAGATTCCAAAAGAACCAAATTGGATTCCAAAAGTCAATTGATGCTTACAAGATATAGTGACAATCATAAGGCCTGCAAGCTTATTGATGTGGGCATTGATCGCCTAATAATCAGTAGAGATGTAGTCAATGATGAAGAAGGTGGGCCTTTTCAACTCTCTTCTACCATCAATGGTCCTAAAGATTAGCCTCTAAAGCTTTCAGATTTGGGTGTCCAGCTTCCATTAACTCCACCTGAAGGAGGGGATTCTGACGATACAAAACTTGTGGAATCTCCAAGGCAAGTACCCATACCAAAAGATTTTCCTCAAGACAACCTAGATCAGCATCCAAATGATTTCATTCTAGGCAGCCCCAATCATGGTGATCATCCTGATTTGAAAGAAGATGCATCTACCCTACGACCTAAGTGGTGGGAAAAGCTCATTGTTGATGTTCAGGATAATGAACTGAATGAGGGTAGATCATCAAGAGTCAAGAGCAAGAAAAGTACAGTGACCTCTGCGCTTATGGCCAACATTCAAAATGTTTGTGAGACCCAAGATTACTCAAAGCCAAAGGTGAAATGTAAACCTGAATGGAAAAAGGCTATGGAATCTAAACATCAGTCTTTTGAAGAACAATGCTTGGGTTCTTTCCGATCTTCCACTAAGGAAAAAACCCAAAGGCTGCAAATGGGTGTACAAAGTCAAGTACAAAGCTGATGGAACACTTGACCAATACAAAGTATGGATGGTGGCTAAAGGATTCTCGCAAAGAGAAGAAATAGACTATGAGGAGATCTTTGCTCCTACAACAAAATGAGCACCATTTGTCTTGTTCTAGCCATTGCAGCACAGTTTGGCTAGAAAGTCCATCAAACAGACGTGAAGAGCGTCTTCCTAAATAAAGATTTGGAGGAAGAAGGATACATGACACAACGTCAAGGTTTTAAGGTTGCAGGAAAAGAGCATTAGGTATGCATACTAATGAAGGCTCTTTATGGTCCAAAGCAAGCCCCCAAAGGCATAAAACATAAAGATTGACACGTATTTGGATGCACAGGGCTTTCAGCAAAGTCCTTCAGATGCCAATTTATGCCTCAAAAGCACTGGTATTGGCATCATTCTTCTTTTCATCTATGTGGATGATATTATCATTACTGGTTATTAAAATATTGTAATGTTTCTTTAATGGTCATCTTAGTTTAGGTAGTTTCTATTTCCGACTTCTGTTTACGTTTGTTTCTTTGAGAAACGTTGTAATGTAATTGCCTGGATAATGTAACTTCGTTTTCATTATTGAATATACAATTACTATTACGTGGTATCAGAGCAGGTCAATGGGGTTTCATAAAATTTGGTGAATTTTAAAAATAAAAATTTGAGCCCTACCTAGAATTTTTTCTATAAAAAAAAATTGATTTTTTAATGAAAAAAACAAGTCTGCAATTTTTGAGTTTTTTTTGTGCAAATCGTGGGGGATTTTGTCTTCAAATTTTGAGGTTTTTCTATGAAGGACACGCCCTCTTTCAGTATCGAAGTTTTTTGCAATTCTTTGCAAGTCCGATCTCTTCCATTCGTGCAAGGATTTTTGACGTCTTTTATGTGCGATGGCAGTTCATTTTTGTCTTTCTTGTGCGATCTATTTTCGAGGGCCAATATTTTTCCGTGTTTTATGTTCGAGGGTAGCAGATTTTTGTGGATTTTCGTGGTTTGTGTGAGAGATGTTTTCGGCATTTTCTCTGCGTGTTTTTGTGACCACTTAGACTTTTTCCACTTCCTCTCAAACACCTTCTACGATTTTTTGAAGTTTCTTGCTCATGTTTTCAGCAGCTCGTGGGTTTCATCAAGTCTTCCTCTTAGGCCCAACAGACAAGATTTTCTAGAAACTGTGTTTGTTTTCTCTGTTTCCCTGTGACCTGTGCGACAAGATTGAGGTTTTTTGACAATTACTGAGGGTTTGTGGTCTACCTATGCATTTCAGCTAGGGTTTGTGTATTTTGCTCGATTTTTTAAAAAATTGAAGGCAATTTGGATTTCCTGCAAATTTAATGATTTTTTAAACCTCGGGTTTTTTTGCAGAATTGAAAATGTTTTTTTGTTGGGTTTTCTAATTTTTCTCCACAAAAAATTATTCTGGGGTTTTATAATTTTTTCCATAAAAAATTTATTTTTGGGTTTTGTAAAAACTTTTCCACAAAAATCCTTTTGTATAAGAGTTTTACCGTTTTTCCTAAAAAATGAAGTTTTGTATTCTGATTTGTGTCTTGGATTTTGTGCCAGCTCCTCGCTGAGGTTATTTTTGTTGCACGATGTCTCTATTCTGCCGTGCACTATCTGAAGGGGTTTGCATGACTTTCTCCTAAAAATTGTTGTTGCATTTTCGTTTTTTGCCCAATTTTTCCATACAAAAATCATGGATTCTTTCTCTGTGGGACGGTTTTTTTAGTTTTTCCACAAAATCATGACTGATGTTTCAACATCTAGATTTTCACATTTTTTTTCCTAAAAAAATTGTCTATGGGTTTTGATTGATTTTTCTCCTTAAAAATCATGTCTGGTTTTGATCAATTTTCCTCCACAAGAAATGTAGTTTCTTGCAATTTGTTTTTGGTCATTGTGCTCATCTGCAAAAGTTTTTGGCAGTTTTTTGAAAAAAAATCATGGCTGTTTTTCTGAAGCAGTGGAGAGTTTGACGATTTCCTCCTCAACATCGTGGTTTCAATTTCAAAAGTTGAACTTAGTATCTCTAGCTACAAGGAGGGATGGTTTTGTTTACCCAACATCGAGTTGGACAGTTTGTGGTTATCTTGGTCATTTCCAGAAGTTTTGAAGAATCTAGGAGGGTCTCAATAGAAGACCCATTTTGCAAAGTGTTCTTCTATGCATTTGTGACCAGAATGGGGTAACCTTCTATGCATTTGTGACCAGAAGACCTGTAGATTGTTTTTCGTAGGGTAGTTAGAACAATGACTATTAAGGGAAAGTATTAAAATATTGTAACGTTTATTTAGTGGTCATCTTTGTTTAGGTAGTTTCTATTTCCGACTTCTATTTATGTTTGTTTCTTTTAGAAACATTGTAATGTAATTGTCTAGCTAATGTAACTTTTCTTTATTGAATATATAATTACCATTACATTGGTAATGGGCACACTTACTTGAGCAAATCAAACTCAAGTTGTGTCAAGCTATTGATACGATAGATTTAGGCCTTTCGCATTATTGTCCCGGTGTAGAAGTTTGGCACATGAGAGGCAATATTTTCATTTCTTAGTAATATGCAAGGAGTTTGCTAGACAAGTTCAAAATGGCAGATTGCAAAATCTCATCTACACCTATGGAGAAAGGGCTGAAACTTTTAACAAAATCAGACTCACCAGTGATCGATGAGTCAACTTGCAAGTAACTAGTAAGCAGCCTCATCTATCTTACAGCCACTAGACTTGATTTAAGTTATGCTGTGATTTAAATTTCTCATTTCATGACAGCCCCAAAGCCAAAACATTGGGTTGCAGCAAAGCGAGCACTGAGATATTTGAAAGGGACACCTAACTTTGCCATTTTGTATAGCAGAAGCAAAGATCCTTAACTGAATGGTTTCACAGGTTCAAATTGGGCAGGTATTGCTGATGACAAAAAGTCTACTTCTGGATATGTTTTCAGTCTTGGTTCGGGTGCAGTCACATGGACCAGCAAGAAGCAGTAGGCAGTAGCTTTCTCCTTGACAAAAGCAGAGTATTGAGGAACCGTCAAAGCAACATGTGAGGCAGTATGGCTTCAAAGGATGCTTTCTGACATGAAAATGTCTCAAGCAAGGCCTTCACCCTTGTTTTGTGACAACCAAGGGATGCTAAAACTTGCCAAAAATCTAGTCTTCCTCGAGTGTACAAAACATGTGGAGCTTCATTGTCGTTTCATATGCCAACTGATAGAAGATGGATCAATGATGTTGCAGTGTGTTCCAACTAAGGATAAACCACAAACATTCTTACCAACTTCTTGAGTCCAAGACAAATTTGTAAAATTTTGGGACAAACTTGGTGTAGTTAGTAGATTGACCATTAAGGAAGGGTATTTAAATAATATTGTTATATTTAGTTTGATGGTCAATTATGTCAATTAGTTTGTATTTAAATACTTTCTTTGTTTTCTTTCAGTTTAGTTTTCTTTATGAGTTGTTGATTGTTTCCGTTATTGAAAGATCTTATGTAATCTCTTATTTAAGGAGCATTTCTCTTCTTTGCAATATATCTATTATCTCAATCATTTCAAATAAAAATACAAAATTAATGTTCACATTGTGTCCATGATATTAGCCTGGTGTTTGGAAGCAAAGAGGATGCTCACTGGATTATGAATGTGTCAAAGATCAGTGGTGCTACAATCTAGAGGTGTTCATACCCATAGCTATTCTTGAAGAGGGCTTCAAAACTAGAGGGGGAGACTGATTACATGTCGCCGAATTTACCCCTTTGTTGTGATCATTTTTATTATGGCATGCGTCCAATGACAAGGAAGATAGATGATCCCCAGCGTGGGCCAGGTGGAGCCACCTGAAAGAGTACTTGCAGGAATAGAAGGTGAAGATGTTGTCAAAGACAATGCTAGTGTGGAGAAAGTGTGAAGAAACTGAAACTTTCTAAAAATGATTACTGGCAAAGACAGTATGGGTGATAGGATTAGCTTTTTTTTGATAAATTTTGATGCATTTTTAAGAACTTAGAAATTTTGTACGATAGTCTGTGTATTTTGAATTTGATGGGCATTAGGCTTCTCGGATGGATTTCTAAGACTATATTTTGGAATTGTAAAGGGTGTATAGGGGTTCCATTCATAACTATCTATATTTTTTGATATTTGGGGTTGAAGGGAATGGTGAAAATGGGATTATCAATAGTAGAAAGACACAGTAACAACTTTTGTAAAAAAAATTGGAAAATTAATACAAATTATGCAGGTTTATCCTGCCTTTACCAATCAAAAAATAAATTGTATAACATTTTTTAAATATTATAATACATTAAATATATTAGGAAATATGTATATTGCATCTAATATTCTTGATTTTAGTTTGTAAATATTATATATTTCTTATTTTTATATATTTTTGTATAGATGAACCCAATACTAACCCAACCCCCAAAAAATTTTGATCAAACCCATGAACCAAGCCCACAAACCTGAACCTGAACCTGAACCAATACCAGGGCCAGTAACTTAGATTCAATTTTGTAAGTATTACTATGCTGCTAGAATATCTTGAACTTAATATGTTTGTATAATCTCGTGCAAAGGCTCCACATAGATTTGTATTGTAGCCCTCTTTGCATTGCTAATAATACAATTGTTTCAATATTTCATGTCTACATTTTTCCCAAAAGAGTAATGCCAAGGTATATGCTTTGTTATGTTTGAGTGACTATTTTTTCAGTGTTTAAAACTATATATCATTTTTATTTACACCTCTCCTTAGATTAATGTAGAAGTTTTAGCCATCTTCCTATCGAATTGTATTTAAGCCTGATTATCTTTAGAATCAGAATACATTAGTAGAGACATTACTTGCTTTTGTAGCATTTGGAGTATTGCATGGACTCTTGTGGCCACCCAAATTTGAATACATATGGCCTTATGTTGCAACTCTAGAAATGTCTTTCTTGATTGGGGTTCACATTCCTGTAATTATATAACACTATCCTATGGCTAATGAAATTTTGTTTGGAGGCTTACTCTCTGATGATGTAAGGTTGTAGCTATGGTTTTATGAACACCTTATTAGCCCTTTTTAATTTAATGCATTTTCAGTTATGCCATTAAAAGACGTTGAACCATGCTGACCACATCTTTTTCGTCATGTAATAGAACTCAAGTTGTGTGCTTATACTTTTTATCAATACAATAAATATTAAAATTGTTTTTGAGGTTGTCAAATCTTGCTCTCTTCCTTGGCAGTTATAAGACATGAATGTGTGCATGGAAGTCTTTACTAATTATAGTAGTCACATAGATGTGGCACATATTTATCATCTATGCATGCTCAAATTACAAAAAAACCAGTCGCATCATTTGTCTGTCATAGATTAGAGGAGTTAAGTTACTTCCACACTTTAATTTTTGGATACATTCCTTCATTTAGAATCCTTCTCTCCTGAACGTTTTTAGACCTTGTGTTATAAAGTGCTGTAGGCTATCTGAAGTTCTGAACTCTTCCCAGTACTCTACTCTCAGAATGGAAGAGACCAAACTTGGAGTTTCCCTTGTTTGTGATAATACAGCCCAAAGTAAATAAAAATCATTCAAACTTAATCAATAACACCTGATGGTGTTGTCACAAAGGTGGCAGTTTTGTTTAGAAAGGGGCAATGTAACAAAAATTCCACTTCTTTTCTGTTTGACTGCAGTTTGTGTGATCAGCTTGCTGATGTTTTTGACAGCATGTATCTGATTATTTCAGTTATATTATTTATATTTATATTTATAAGAATAATACCCCCTTTCAAGA
Source organism: Thuja plicata (assembly GCA_018584345.1). NCBI lineage: Eukaryota > Viridiplantae > Streptophyta > Pinopsida > Cupressales > Cupressaceae > Thuja > Thuja plicata. The sequence continues at coordinate 1,352,696 of MU223054.1, read as the reverse complement.
CTTTTAGGACAGGTTTTTGGACCTAGTGGAGTAGAACAGCAAAAGTACAATGTGGCTTTTGTCAGTTTTCAGCTACAATGAAAATATTCAGGATTTTGGCAGAATCAGCAATCAGCCAGTTCTCAGAATCCATATTTCAGCAAAATAAATCTTTCTCAAGATTGATTAATGGATTTATCTCCTATGGTAATTAACATGCCTAGATGCTTATGACAATAAAAGTCATTAAAATTTGTTGAACTCATTGAAGCATTGTTGGACTGGTGGCTTAAGTTTATCATTTAGATGCTGGCATCGTTCAAGACCATTCTTCACCTACTCATGGTCCTGTAAATGTCCTATGGGAGAAGCTACCCTTGCCCATACCTTGGTATTGAATTGATTCTTCTATCTTCTACCTCCTTGTGCAATTATGGTGTCACATAGTTCAAGTTTTGATTTAACCTATGACTTATGTGATAATTTAGAAGCATTTTTGCAACAACAAAAAAATCTGACAGAAAGCCTTCATTTCAAGCCATGTTTGCTACGATTTGAACCAACAGAACCAATGTAATGACAACATGTCCACAGAAGCAGATCATTCAATTACACTATCACTACACTCTTGCTGTTACTCACATCCTAATGTTTTCACAACTCTCACAGCACTTTTTTCCTAGTGCCCAAAAGGTACTAATGGAATTGCAAGGACCTTGGGCTTGGCTCTGCCTTCTCACATGTTTGGACCAATTCCGTTCAAATAATAAGGATTCAAAAAGAGGAAACTAACCATGTCACCAAACCCATCTTACAAATATAATTCAACATCAAACATTGAAGTAAATAAAATACCATGTACTTCATGTAGCTTTAATTGTCAATTTGGGTATATAATCTTATCTTCCTCTGGAAACTTCATCAGAGCTGTAAACTAGTAAGAAGAAGTTCGGTGGAATCACTATCAGAGAATTATTTAATATTTTCTTCTCTTGTTCTATCATTAAGACATTGGTAGCTTGTTGTATTATCTATTAGTAATGCAAATTCTGTAGCTGCAAAAATACTTTTGAATATACATTAATGAAACATTGCTCTGTAAGGTTTGAATTATGTTAATTGTTGGGACATAGTGAAAAGAACCAACCAGCTAAGAAAAGGATTGTTAAAGGATTCATTGTATCTGATTCTATTTATTTTTATCTGAGTTCTAGATAAGATCAAAGTTAAACGGTAATGGAATTATGATGGATTTCAGATTCATTGTAATCTGTTATAATCTGCACAAGCTGCAAATTATGCATACTTCTACTGAAATTAGGGTAGACCTGGACAAACTGAAGCTGAGATTGCTTGATCTTCTCAATTATTTTCTGCCTTGTTACATAAACAAGTGAAAAACCAATGCAAACACTTATAAGAGCCTTATGTGATTAATCATTTAGGTAATACAGGGGAACGATCAATACACTTTTTTCAGTGCACTCAATCTATGTTGAAGATGATTTGTGGATGAAGAGAATTAAATGTCAACCATTTTTCACATTTCAACCTAAAAATATACTACTTGGACTCAAAGGCTTATAATAGTTAGGTTTAACATGATGATGTTGATAAATAAATTTGCAGTCACTTAACTCTCGCAGGCCAGCAGAAAAAATATAACAAAAACTAAAAACTTAACTCACCTTTGGATGTCCAAGAGTAATTGAGACATCCTCACCCTCCACAGTACTTGCTCTTGCTGGTGCCTGTTGCCCTGCCATACTGCATAATGCATGCCATTCAACTTTCATTATAGATCTTAGCATTGAAATGCATTTTCTGAGTTCTTTTAAGAGTTCAAAAAATAAATTTCATGACTACATATACAATTACGTCCCTACCTTCTAAGTCCCAGAATGTCAACAAGAGAATCAAAACCAAACAACTCCAGTTTAGAATCCCTCCCAGTACGATCAAAAATTTCCCTGGTTGGAGAAGAAGGTCCTTCATCTCTTCCATTTTTTCCTTCTGACACACCTGGAGTCTTTATTCTCCTGCTATAAATGCTTGCAGCTGCATTTTATTAGAGAATGCTTCATAAAAAAGTCAAGCATTTCAAAGACGCATAATTAATAACAAAATTTAAGATACAATAAATGGTGCGCCAGAAGATGCACATAGATACAAATATACAGAGAGTGACAGAATATTACAATTGCACTAAGACAACAAAAATCTGGTCTGGAGGATTTTCATTGTATAATAAGTATCAACAGACCAGCTCACAGTTTCACACTTCTGTTTATCCACATAGCTATCATTGATGAGATTATATATGTTCATTCTGCTAGGTTTGGCAGCCGGAATGTTTATCAGATCTGGTAATGTCTCATGCCTGGATCATTTTTCTGGCAAAGATTTTTGGCTGATTGCCCCAGGCATTTTTGGACATTTATACTTACTTTGGCTGGCTTCAGCTCAATATAGTGTTTACTGTTTTCTAAAGAGAATTAGCTAACTAGTGGCACCCATCACCAGACACAATGTAATGACCAGAAGATGACGTTGGAAGGTGTTGGGACCATTATCTTTCGATCATCATTCAAAATTCACTGCTCCATGTGTTGGAAAGTAGAGAACAAGCTCTACGTGGCTACAGCCCCAGCCAACCCGAAAGCTTTGCTACCTTCCAACCCAAATTCCACTTTTAAGGGCCCCACATTTAGTCCACAAAATTGCCACCCAAATTAGCTGCCTCTCCTTGGGAAGCAAAAATCCCACTTGTGCTAAGTGTGGAGAGTGAAATGATATAGATTTTCTAATTTCTGAAGCACATAGCAACCACTTATTAGGGAAAGGGATTCTCTTTTAGAGAACATCCTGAAGTGACCATGCAGGATGCTGTTTAATTATTTCCAAAATATCCTTAACATTACAAGGTTGAAACTTGAAACAAAGAGGGAAAAAATCCAGATTCCTCAATTCTATCGTCCATCAGATGAGAAGAACAAAACAAGGGACTAGTGGCACTCATCACCAAACACAATGTAAGGGATGCAATATTCAGTACGCAAAAGACAAATCTCCACAAGCAGATGGTTCGCCCCAAGTTTTTTTCAATTATTGTGAGGAAGTACCAAGAGGGAAATCATTCAGGCAGCTAATAAAACACGCACAAGAGTTTGAAATATTTAGCAGCACCTCCTTTAAAAAAGCAGAGGTGTAAATTCCTTTTAGATTTCCATTAATTAGACCAAGTCTGCCTTTAAAAGAAAAAGTTTTGATGAGAATATGTATCATTTAAATATGCATGCAGGTCTGTGGAGCCTGTACTGGTCTGAGATGTTCCTTTGGTGTTCCTGAGACCAGCATTCTTGAACCTCATATTCAACCTCAATAGGATACCAGGATTGTGGAATATGCTGCAGGGGATTAGAATCCCTTTTCTTCAGAGAGAGGATAGCCTCATTTGGGTGGGCAATTCCTTTGGAATTTATTCAGTTAGATCCGGCTATGCTATTCTCTGTTCATCCTATCTTACTCAACTCCCCAAGTGGCCAATTGATCTTATTTGGGGTAGATAAGCACCTCCAAAATGTTGTTCATTTGTGTGGTTAGCAGGAAGCAATAAAAAAATTACTTTTGATAACCTAAACAAATATGGATTCCCTGGTCCATCTAATACATTTTGGCCAAAAAACAGTGAAGAAGTTGGTAATTTATTCTTTACTGGGAGTTCACCCAAAGTGTCGGCAAAACTTATGAGAAACATGGACATTGTGTGGGTTCTCTCTCCCAGGTGTAAAAAGCACCTATGCATGTGGCCAAACACATCCATGCAATTAAGATCGATATGGCTGATTGTTTTGTGTTGCTCCCTTCAACAGTTTTGGATAGAGAAAAACTATCATATCTTTGGTGATACTTTTTGTCCTGGTAAAGTTGTTGTAACAGAATATACACAGCTATACTTTGCTTCTCCAAACCAGCTCTGGTGAAAGCAAAGGGTCCATTCTCTGTTAAGGAGCAGCTCATTCTGAAAAATCAGCAGTTCCCTCTACCTTCCTCCAGTCATACAGGAAGGGAGCGCACACAGATTTTAAATGGCAGCCTCCCTTAGTTGGTTTGTTCTAACAGACCTTTGACAGATCCTCAAAAGGAATCCAGGCCAAGCAAGAGCTGGTGTGGTTACTAGATCCAGCTCCATTTTCTTTGCTTGGGAAGGCTCTTTTTTGCTTGGCATCAAATCTAAAAGTGAGGCAGAGGCTATTACTCTCTTGGAAGGTTTCAAAATGCAACCTCCAGCACATGTTCTTGTTTGGAGGTTGCAGGGTACTCGTATTAGTTATCTGAGGTATGTCTAGAAAATTTGTTTGAATTATAAAACCAGAATATGTTGGAGGTGGCTCAGATAAAAGCTAGAAGCTTAATTTAGGCACTGTTATAGAGAGGGAATCATGTTGCTGACCCTCTTGCCAGTGTAGGTATCGACCAGAATCTTTACTCATATAAAAAATAAAGATTTGCCAGAGGATTGGTCCTTTTTGGAGCTTTGAAAGGAGGATTTCTCCCCTATTGTTCCTAATGTTGAGCCTAGCATTAGCACTCCCACTAAATATTAACTGATGGCATGCGTGTTTTGGTCTGTCAATTCACATGTTCATATTTTATGTCATTCTCAGCATTGTCTTCTTGAATGCTTTGTTCTGTAGATCCTATCTTCTATGGGAGTGAGCTCCAATAGAAACCACCTCTTATCAATTAAAAGAAAAATTATGGTACTGCACAAAATTAACTACCCATCCTACTCAATCCCCCTAATCTGAAGTAACCTTTTAAAACATACATAGATAAAAGGTAGAAGTAAACAGTATTTATTAAGAAAAGTAAACAAAGAAATGATCTTAAGCTGATATAAAAGAAAAGGTAAAACACAAATAGTCATAAGCTCCACAAAGAAGCCTCGTTTGATGACTACATAACCTACTGATAAATTGGTTGAAATCCCCAGGTCATCAAAATTGCCTTCTCAAGCCTCTGGGGCATATTCTTTACAAGAGTTTCCCTCTGCAGCCTAACAAGGGTAGTTTAGCGTTCTAGCCGTGTGCCTCAAAATCCAGAAACCCTGATATCAACAATCACGCGTGTCCATTTTAAGGTGACTGTATGGAGATATGATCTAGGAACTCTATCTGTGGATAGCAAACCAATTTAGTAAATTCTGATAATATTGTAGAAATACATCTCTTTTACTTGGGACAAAAGAGGTTATTCATTGACATGGAAAAATAGAGAAGCGAGCCATGGTACCAGTATAAGTTCAATTCACAGGCCCTTATACTAAATTAGGCCTAGATGACAGCCTTCATCCAAACCAGAAACAACAAAGCTACAACCCTAATCTATAACATCGTGCATTCATTCCAGCTTTAGCCTTAGTTACCTTTTCACCTTCTAGTGTTCTTTTCTATCCTACTACTGTTTCTTTATAACTAGCCATACCTTTGAGTCCCATTGATCTACTTTGCTTGTTCGCAGACATTAATGAAATTTTTTTCTTTCTTTATATAAAAAACACACAGTGGATGATAATGTCCAATTACCTTGAACTTGATCAATATGTTGTAAAGATCATTGAACAAGTAACATCGTCCTACTATATGCAATTCCAAATAAGTTGAATGAGTTCGGCAAATGTGCCCATTAAAGGTCAAATTTGTGGGAAAAGTTGCTACTAAAGTTTCCCCTGCCACTGATGAGCATCCCCTGCAGGAGAAAATATGCTATTAACTTGAACATTCTAATTAGAAGGGGTTAGCGTTTAGACTCTCAACCTCACAGAATCAGACAATCATACCATTTAGAGTCAAAAATGTACATTATATAGTCAGGTTATGAAGATGCAATCCAGTGTCAACACTCTCCGCTTACAATCAGGTTTCCTATATTTAGTTTTATATACCTCATTCAAGTTTCCTTTAGCACTAGAAATTAATTGAATAACTTGATGTACTTTTGAGTGCCACTGAACTACCTTGGTACATTTTGGATGCAACCATAAAAACATTGGTTGAAAGTGCCAGCAAATTTCGATATGAATGACCGACCTCATTTAGCTAAGCTACCACAGTCTGAGGAAAAAAAATCCACTAAATCTGCAGGGGCTTGCTCCCCACCTCGTCCCTTTCTAAAAGGTCAGGCTTTTTAACTTGGCTACAATAAATACGTGCGGTTTAGGATCATGTTGCTAAGATTGTTCTGATAAAATCATGCTACAATGGACATCAACACAACATACATGACTTTACAATTGCATTTGACAAATTTTTCATTAAGCAAAAATGTTATAAAATGATGTCCTTAATGCTTCTTCCGTGCATAACATTAAAGCTTACAACATGTCAATCTACACTTCAAATGCAAAGAAATGAACTTAAAAATTTACAGACGAATATAGGTTGCTTACTTTTTTGTAAACGCGGAATTAATGAAAAATAAACAACTAAAACAATCCGATATCTGAATTAATTTTAATTTAAATAAACAATTCTGCGAAAAGAATAGAAGAAAAAGAACAAGAATAGGACTGTTGAGAAAATCAGGATGTAAGGCAATGTTTCAAGAAACCCAACCACGCTCAGCTTGGCAGATTTGAAGACTTACAAGGGACAATTGGCATTATTTGTAAAAAGCAAATCCAGGAAATATCAGCAGAGATGTTAGTTCAATGCCTATACGAATGCTAGCCTTTTACTTGAAGAAACCTCACGTATAAACCATCTTGGAACATTAGCATAGCTCCTTAGTTTTTTCAAATAGTAACAATTTATGCAAAGTTGCCGCACACAGAACTAAATCTTGCAACACGTTACTCTACGGTTGGAAATGACAAGAAGTCCCGGAAATATTTGCAAGGACGCAAAATTCAGGCAACGAACCATCGAAAACAAACATAGATCTGACATCTGTTCGTTCATAAACCTATAATTTTATAAAACGAACCCCCAAAAAAAACACTTACTTATTAGTATCCTCAGATTTATTTGCAGTTGCAGATCCCGGCGGAAGAGAAGATAATTCAACTACAGGTCTGTCATGAGCTGATACAGGCCGATAGTGCCTTCCACCCCCTGAACCGTACTGCTCACTCCCTGTCTCCTCTCCTTCACCATTTTCCATAATTTTATCCTCAAAATAATTCCCGATATGAAGGCGATTTTATAGGAAAAAAACCCTATCCGATCATACAGAACTCAATAGTTTTAGATTAAATCGCAGAAAATTTATGTGAGCGTAAATTAAATAGCCGTTTTCCTTTGTTTTTTTTTAAACCCCTCAGATCCTCCGTATCGAACCTCTGAAATCACATCTGAAGATCATACAGAGAGGAGTATATACGTCCAAGAAAGGAACGTCCTTTTTTAAATTTTTTTCTGTTGAATTTTTATGGGAATGAATATATTTTTCAGAGGAGATTATCCTCAATCGCGGTTCGACATGGTCTTGTTACCTTTATTCTTATTATGCCGAGGGATTTTAAATTTAATGGAAGTTTACATTGGACAGTTTTCATAAATTAATCACAAAAAAATTAATTTCTACATTGAATTAGCCCACGCGTTTTTTTAGAGAAACGAAAATCTATTTTTAATTGTTTCATTTTTTGACAGGTGATTTTCGAATAAGTTACAATTTGATTTTGTCCTTGGGTTCTTCAGGTATTTTGTTCGTTAAAAACAGTATTTTGTTAAGAATGATGAAAATTTTTTAAAAGGAAAGGGAGGTGGGGTGAATTAAAATTATTTTTAAATGGATAGTAAATTAAGTGTGTTTGATGTTGGGAGAAGTTTTGTAATTATGTTTGGATGAATGAACTTTGATTTGAAAATGGTAAGATTGACATAGAGAATTCATGTTAACTGTTTGAATTCTATTATAGCCTTCTTTTTTTTTTACATAAAAATAATGTCAAAGTCAAAATCAAGTCTATTTTCATGTTGGTTTGTCTCTATATTTTTTTAATTATACAAAGAAGATGAGAAAATTGATGCATAATTTTTTAGTAGTAAATTCTTTTATTTATAATATATTTAGAATAAGAAAAAACTCATAAATAGCATAACACATGGTGGAAAATAGTAAACATTTTTGGTAAGTTTGTAAAGTCATTTGTGTGAAAGCACAAAATTTGCAATAAAAATCTCTATCAAATATTAATTATACTAAGACGAAATTAAACATATTGTTAATGTTCACAAAAATATGAAGGTAATAGCTCTCTAATGTCTAATTTATCATGTCGAGCACACTAAACATGTCACCCATGTGTTTCTAAATGAACATATCGATGATATGTCGTTTTTGTTATTTAATATAGATTTTTGTTGTAAGGATAATGTTAGCTAAATTATCTTAGATCAATTCACCATTTTTCCTTAGTGATACATGTCTAAAGCTTAATCTTTTTCATCAAGATAGGAGCAACACAAATTGGATTTGTTGAAAATGCTTTAGAAAAATTATTTTATCTAAGATAAAGTGTTAGTGGGTTTAGGAAAATGGTGTCTCAACCTTGCAATAAAAAAAAGGTATTGTTGATACGTGAGTGTGGGGGGTTGCAAGGGGGATACACCCCTTGCAGGCTATAGCCCCTGGACCGGATGGAGGTCAAGGGTAGTGCACCCTAGCGGGGGTTTTCGAGGGAACCACTATCGTAACATATTTTCATTTATAACTTATCATTGTCAATCATACCCATTTATCATTAGGTCATAGATCTAACGATGGGTATTTTGTGCACTTTGTTTTCCCTAGAAGGCAACCCTATTTTATGAGGGTATTGTACTACGACTATCTATTATGATGTATTTTGAGAGTCTGATAGTTGTTGAGTTGCCTCTAGATCTCCATTGGTGATACTCATGTGAGAAGCTTACTCTACAAGTATATTGTAATCTATTGTTGATTTCTAAATAATATATTGGGTGGCTTTGGAGTGTGGGGTTTTCCTCTTAAAAGGATAGATAACCCTCCTCTAAAAGGTTTGTGTAGGAAGTTGTTCCACTACCTTAACTTCCTTATAGTGGTTAGCTATATAATTTCATTAGTGCCTCTACTTTCAACCAGATTTTATTTGTACGAAAGGTATGGTTATGAGTCTTGTAAAACTTGTGGTTGGGATTTTAGAGCAACCGCTATTGAAACTAATGTTAAAATTATCAGCAAAGATAATATTTATGCTAGCATTCCTATGTGCCACTTTTGAATGTTGTTTACTTGAAAGATCAAGAGGGTTTGGATACTTTGTTGGTAAAGGTTTTGATTTGAATAGAATCTAAGAATTTTATTTAGGAGATTTTAGTGAATTGAAATCATAGCCTTCTCCAAGGGATAGTGTCCTAAAGATTCACTAATGTCTTAATGTTTATTTAGTGGACTTTGCACATCCTTAAGTTATCAATTATGTTTTAAAAAATAAAACATTTATTTTTGCTAGCATTTAACCTATTTTCAAAAGTTAGGAATTTTGAATTTATAAGTGTGATTGTTTGGTTTGTGAATTTAAACAAGTCGAAGGTAGCTAGAATTTGGATGGACAAAAAAATGGATATATAATAGACCAAGTAATTTGTCAAAATAAAGCATTTATAAGTAGCTAATTCATTTCATAAAGTTATTGTTTCAGATTTCTCGCAAGGATTTCCTATAAAGTGTGTTGCTTTAAGAAAAGGAGTTGTTATGATTACAATGACAAGGTTGAAATTTGTAGAAACTAAAAGCATGGTGTTTAGATATTTAAAAAGAGAGCTTCTTTACTTATGTTGAAATATTTCCTATCATTTTTGTTTTAAAAGAATTTAGAAATCATTTTATTTTTGGTAATAATGTGATAGAGATGGATTATATTGGATGGAAGTTCCTTTGGGTTGATTGGAGTAATGAGCCATTGAAATGGGTAATTGGACAAAATGTTTCAAGTGTTTTTTTAGAATAATCACTTCATGGTATCCTCTTATCACTAATAAAGTCCAAAAGTTTCCAACCATTTTAGATTATTTTGATATTACAATTACCACATTCAATGTTGAAATTATGTTTGGTGGTGGGTATATGTTAATGGTTGGACATAAAAAGTGCACTTTTTTTATCAAAATGATTTATTGTTTTCATTTTTGGTTTCAACATGAATGTTGTTGCTATATGATGTTAATGGATGCTCCACTATTGTATTTGGCACCTTTAGATTGGTATATGAATATTAAAAAAAAACTTCTCAAAATTTGAGGTAATGTATGGGTCTAATATTGGGCATATTTGTATTTTGTATTTCAGTTATATAGAGGTGAAAGAAGAAATTGTCACTAAAATTTGTACTATTTGTATTAAATGATGCATTGACTATGTTGATGCACCAATGAGCTTATACCACAAATCAAAACAACATTCACCAAACACTAAGAAGCAACAAAATTGAAGCTATTTCACAAAATAATAGCTAATTCAATAATGTGAATGAGATAAATACATAATGTAGAGTCGCCAAAATAAATAATGAGGTGCAAAGTAAGGTATAGGAACAATTGTCAACCAACTACCTTAACAAAAAAAATGTGCTAACCAATATACTAGTAACTAATTTCTAGTAAATGCAAATATGTTAGCAACCTATGTAAACTTAAACCTACACCAAGACTCCCCCTTAAGTGCGACTTAGGGAGATTATTATGCAATATGAGATGCAAGATGGTGTTGAACACACTAGAATGTTGAGGAGGGGGGTGAATCATCATATAATAAAACTTAAATTAATCCATTTGCAATTTCAAATATTAAACCATAACTGAATGAAGAACTTGAAAGGAAAGCATGAGTCACACTATTCAACACAAAGACACCATCATTTTTTTATGGAAAATAAAATGAAGGAAAACCCACAATGAGAGTTAACTCACACTATATGAAATAATTAATTCAATATTTGTTTTAAGGCTTGCTTCCTAAGGAAGCCCACTTCTCTCTAATGGACTTGTTGAGAAAGATACAAATTAATATGGAATTATTGAAGAAAAAAATGTTTGACAGCAAGATACGAAGTTTACAATGAACATTATGATTATGAACTCCAATTTTAAATGAATTTGACTTATGCTAATATGGTAGTCCCCTTTTTGAATAACTACTCTATCAAACTAATTTCACACACTTCATACTCAGAGATCCATCACATATCATCTTTACACCCTTTCACAAAATATTTGTCCTTCTATTTATATCCTCTACGACATCTCCAAATTCCAATTAGGTTGGTATCAATAGGACCTATAGAAGAAAAATTGTAATATCACGTAGGTCAGCCTTAAACCAGCTAAACCATGACATATAGATCACAACAGACTATGAAAAGAGGTTACATGGTCCTAAAATACTATCATTATGTTGGTACACTTGAAACAAGATCCAAAACATCATCTACAATACCTCAAAAAACCTCATTAGGTTAGCTCAATCATACAACACTTTACCAATCAGCCCCTACACGTCCATAAAGAAATATTATGAGGTTCAAATCAACTCAGAGCATTAGTATACCCCATATACATTTCAATGCATAATTAAAGATAAATGAGATAGGTTACGATAAACCATAAATGAAGGAACTCGCATTGTCGGGTCAAGTATCAATACCACTATCAAAATTTTTAATTGTTTGCCTTTACACCACTGGTGAGAAACCAAAAACACAATGCAGACAAACGTGAAATCAATGTAAACTATTCACATCATCCTTACTATTGTCATTACTTTATAGTGTAAATGGAGAAACCTACTAATTAGATGGGAACAGAGCATCCTAGATAGGTTGTGATTGTTCAAAACATAGTATATCATCATGTGATACTTCAAAATATTTGAAACTCATATGGAAGAATCCTTATTATTTCTAACATGTTTCTACATCTACACAGGGATATGTGCTACTATAGAGAGACAAAGAAATCTAGTAAGTAACTTGGACACAACCATGTCAAACCATAATCTGGAGAATATACACTTGTATGTAATGACCCTTATTAATAAGATCACTAAAACTACTGATACAGTACTATGAAATTTCGTCAAACACTTGGCATGCAAACTAAATACACTACTAAAAGTAAAATGCTGAAGGAAATAATTGTTGGGCAACAATTCCACACTACTCAATGATACCCAAATAGTGTCAATATATATATGCGTTCAATATAGATGTCAATTACAACTTTCAAATTTTGCAATTATTTGACACTTGAAACTATTACAAAGTATGCAATGCTAAGAGTCCTTATTGAATGGAGTGATTATGATTGTCTTGTCTCATACAATAGGCTCTAACTAAGATATGTAATGTTGCATATGACTGAATACAAAACAGTGACTGAATTTATGCAATGACTGTTACACAGTGACTGAATTTTCAAACCCTTATATCTGAATATTACATATGCAATTTTTTAATAACCAAATGCAATCAAAATGGAACTTGGATTATGCAATGTGTTGTTGATCAAACGCTGATGATGCAATGTCCAAACCGCAACTCCAAACTGTCCTCTGTCATGTTGTTGTACTGTCTGCAAGTACAGCCATACCTGTATAGACTGTATGGCCCTGGCAAAAATTAAGGCTGGGGTATTAACTACTGAAAATGCCAAGAAAAAGGGGCGCCTAGGGTAGAAGAATGTCCTCCAAAAATCATAAAATCAGACTCCCAACAATTTGGTAGATATGAGCATAAATGTGTGTCTCAGCTGTATAACAGGCCCTTCTTTGCAACAAAATCTCAAACCCTCAATAAAGTCTGAGGACTCCAAATATGTCAAAAATCAATCCAAGTCTGAATACTCAATGAAGCTCAACATGAAATGGTTGAATACCACTTCCAATGTGCACCCCTTCAGAAGTTATTTCACCTCCTCAGTTATGCAATCTCTTGAGAGGTATCGTTCTCAAGGATTATGATGAATATTTGCAGACTATCAAGCCCCACAAAATGCTCAAGAAGATTCAATGAAATAGACTAGAATGCCAAATGAAAGACCCATGGGGTCTATTTATTCACTTTTTGGAAACTTCCTCTAGAAGCCTCTTACTTTTCTAGAAGTATCCATAATATTCTTATAAAATCTCATTGCACTTTTTAGATAAAAAGTAACTTTATAAA
>MU223054.1:1317452-1339481 GCA_018584345.1 Thuja plicata | reverse complement strand
TAACATTTTGGCCCCATATAAAAAGTAATAATAAAATATAATGTCTCCAAGAGCATAATGAGCCATCCAATCACCAAATAAATGCAAAAATGACTCTCTCATCACCTCCATCTACCTACGAGAGTCTGGAATAGGCAAATCCACGTAAAGTGTCATGTCATACTAGAGAGGGGACATGACATTGTAACTCTTGCTACAGAAATGTGTATGACTTTAAATATAGGAAGTTGGATCCCGACACAACAAATCTTAACTCCAGAATTGCAAAACCAAAACATGCAATATAATACAGTGGAGACCAAAATACCAACTCGTATATTTGTGAAAATGCATTGTTCAATACCTAGACAGAATTCCCTACCAACATAAATATGAGTTGAATCTTAAATGTTAACCAACTAACTCCTTGATCATGTAGCCATCAGCAAATGTAACTAAATTTCATAATCGTAGAATAAGCATATGTAACAATATGTTATCATATAATTACCAATCATCTGGACAATCAAGAATCCATGGATACAATTAATGAGCATCCATACTATCATCAATTATGTTGATCACATGTCAACCTATCTCCCATACAAATCATGTATTTATCCATCATGTTGAAACTAGATGCTTCTCAAACTCTCCAGTGGTCACACCATGTTGCACATATTTTCAGCAATCTCCCCATATTCTAAATACCATAACACTTAACAAATCATGAATGGATACAAGTAAAAAATAGCCAAGAATCTCCCCCTTTATTATTGATGGAAACAACACATGTTTATCTACAATCTTATCTTCCTTTATATGTACATTCTCCCCCTTTGACATAAAGGGAAAGGGGGAAATACCATTTCCTACTTATGACAACCAAAATCATTGCATATACTTCCCTTATCTATATGAAATCATTACAAAACTATCTTCCTAAGATGGAGATCCCCAAAAAAACTCATGCTCTGTACATGAAGTATTCAACAAAAATATACTGAACAAAAACTATATGCACACAAAATCATTTCATCTATGAACTTGCAATTCCCTTTGAAGTTAGAATACCCTTATATATTAGCTTAATTTGGGTCAAGTTTGCGTCCCAGTCTGTCAAATCTAGGTGAGAGTGTAATTTTGACATTCAAAATATATATGCAAATCCTTAGTTTCATCTATACTAATGAAAGCCTTCATCTTTTGTTCATTTTTTCTAATTTACCAAGTTTGATGGATAATAAAGAAAATCTCAAATTCATTCCTTCCCTTAAGTGCCTAAGATACTTCTTTCTTTACTCCCTTTTATCCTATATCAAGGATAGGTACATATGAAGAGTTTCCACTTGGGCCCTTGTGGATCCATCCTTGTCCTTGGACAAGTTGTATACTCAGGCCATCTAATTAATTTATGATTTAATGGAGTCAGTATGACCCCTTATGTCCTTGGTGGATTTTGGCCATGATAATAAAAATTGATATAAATTAGCTATCTCATCAATACACTATTTAAATATCTTAACATTTTCTTGAAATTTATGGTGTGCATTAGCACATATTTATGATGCCTTAGCCATTCTTTTCTCATTTAACTTTCTTACTCCCTCTTTTGCTACCTTTTATTCAATGTGTGATGAATCACCCTTAAAATAATTCATTAAAAGTCTTATCTTTTATCCCAGAGGCAAGGAGGGGTCAGTGTTTACCTTAGGAGACTCTCGTAGATGGTCTTCACTGTGTTATCAATCAATTATCTCTTCTTCAAATGTTTCTACAAAATCTCTTTACTTCAAAAACCATGAAATAATTCACCAAGTTGAAACTTATAAAGAGAATAAGAGTTTGATAAGTCAATTTGTCCTTCATGAGTTGGAATATACAACAATTGTGGTGTCACTACAAGTTCAAATAACATCTATAGACTAAATAGGT
Organism: Thuja plicata; assembly: GCA_018584345.1. Lineage (NCBI taxonomy): Eukaryota > Viridiplantae > Streptophyta > Pinopsida > Cupressales > Cupressaceae > Thuja > Thuja plicata. Next base: position 1,337,567 of record MU223054.1, on the reverse strand, counting down.
CTTTGAAAGAATCAGAGGGAGAAGAGAATCCCTCACTAACTTCTTGTCTACTGGAGGAAAATATTTTGCCTCATTTATCTTCTTTGTTGCATCCTGAACCTTCTTAGGATTATTCTCTTATTTCCTCTCTTTATCTCTATCTTGCTTAATATTATCTTCTATTGTATCATTTCTTGTGTTCCTTGGAATTTCATGCACTTGATCTTTAATTGTATTCTGTCAAGAAGGAATACTCTCTTCACCTTCTTTTCTAGTACCTTGTCCATATGTATTACACTTCTCCACATGAGGAGTCTTTTAATTTTTCTCACCAATCTTCTCTACATCATCACCTCCTATCATTACTTCAATTTTTTATGCATCAATGGTGAATATAACAAGTATCACTTTTAAATCCTATCATCTAGGGGAACTTGTTCTTCAATAATTACTTCCCATTCCTTCATTTCCTTTAGTATTTTTTCTATGATTCTTCTATTTCCTTCATTATTTCATCCTTGACATCTTTTGTCATGCTCATGAGAGTGTTTACTATTTGATTTTTCCTTAATTCTTGAGCTTTTCTTTCCATTACCCTTGTTCTCTCAACCTTGGACAAAGTGGATACAACCTACCTAATGGTTGTTCACTTAATTCTACTTCTAGCTTGACAGATTCATGTCTTTCCTCCAATAAGACATCAACAAGGTCCTCCAAAAATTGATCCAAAATGTCACTCAAGGTCAAATTTCACTTCATCACTTACAATATTATATCTTGTTTAATAATTTCCTAGTTATATAGAGACACCTATATATGAGGCTTATTAGTTTCTTTTGTGTTCTCATGACACATAATTGCATTAAGAACTACATTTATATTGAAGGAATCTTTTTCAAGTGTCTTTGGAGGAGTCATTCTGGTTTGCTCTACCTTTCCCTTCTCCTTTCCTTTTCATTTATGACTTCCTTCTTCTTCTCCTTACCTTGTTCTCTTTTCTCTTCTTTTTAGTATAAATACTTACTTTTCTTCTTCTTCTTCTTCTTTATCATCAATATAATAATTTTCACTATCATCCAAAATCATTGTTTTAATATTTTCTCTTTTGGCCTAAATTATTAGGCCTTTGTTTCTTATTTTCTACAATTTTAGTTTGCATTGGGACCTCATGAATTATTATTTTCTTGCTAGAAGGTGTTTGAGAATGCCTAAAAGCCTTAGGAGTGGTAGTAGTAGAGACAAACTTGCTTGATATTCTAACCCGTTGTGAAGATTGTGGAAGGTCAGAAGAAGTTTGTGATGCTTCAATAATACTCTTGGATGTAATGCCTAACTTCTTTTCCATCTCTACTTTTATCTTTTTTAATCCTTCTTCTACATATTTCTTGATCTTCTCATTGGTTATTACTTAAGAGGTGCCAAATCTTTCCATAGGAGCATCCTTAGGATTTCAGAGCAAGATGTCAACAAGAACAACCTATTAGATGCAAATTTTACACAATAAAAAGGAAGGGACACATAGATCAAATTCCCTTTCTTTAAAGAGTGACATTTATCACTCCCAAGGTTCTATATGGTCTAGTCATAGCCACATTAGATAGGTTAAGGAAGATAATGTGAGATGTCACAAGCTAAGTCTTTGCTTGTTCAAAAAATATTATGGCTGGGAACAAAGTTTTTATGCTTCTACTTGTTGTCCTTAGGATTTTTAGATGTAGAGCACCTACATAATAGATCTGCAAAAACAATAAAATGATTCCAATCTAAACCAATAGATATTCTAATTCTAGATTTTAAAATAAAATGCAAAATATGATAAGGTTTCGAGAGATTGCAAAATGAATTAAACCCTACCATGGACATCAACCTTTAAAACACTTACTTTTACATATGGAATTTTAGATTTGATCACATAACCATGAACTTATAAATTATACACCCATGATCCATAAATTCACGATGTTATCTTCGAGGGGAAAACAAAAATGAATAATTTCTCAAAATTGGTCAAATTGCAAAGCCATACCATCCATGTGCACATGCAAGTTGAATTTAACCTTTAAGGAATAAATCAAATTTATCAAACCCAGTTATCCATCACAACAAACAAGCAATCAACAACCAATACCAGCTAATTAATTGGTTCAGCAAAATTTCACGAACACACACAAGGCTCTTCAATCTGAAATTTGTATTCAAATTCACATAAATAAGCACCTTAACACACTGAGATTGCAACACCAGTTGTATAATAATTTATAATGTAGAATTCTCAACTCTTATTACATCTAAAATATGGGTTTAAATAGATTTTACATTTCCAGTTTGTCGAACTCGCAACTAGGGTTTCTGGGCAAATGTTTTGGGTGAAATAAAAATATAACAACAGTTTATCCATCAAAACTACTCCCGAACTATTATAAAATGGATTGAAAATGATTTTGATGAGTTTTTAACCCCAAATAACTCTTATATAAGCAAAAAGGTACCCTAAAATTTAAGGAAAAACTCATGTTTGGGCCGCTAAAACTCCACTCACCCAAATATGTTTTTCTTGCATCTTTCTTGAGTTCTACCACTAGTAGACAGAGGCTCCATTCTGTACAACCTTGGGGAAATTTTAAAGACATAATAGCAAGAATATAGGAAGAGATTCCATGCTCCAAAATTTCCCAAAGTAACAAAAATGAGGCTGCTTCTCTACCTATGGTTTTCTCTTGCCAAATGATCCACAATCTTTGAAATTTCCATAAAAAATACTCTATATGAATTTAGAGACGTGTGATGAGCTCTAGGAAGGAAACATTTAAGGCATTCAAAACTTCAACCACATCATTGATGTTTGGAGAACTCATGTAGTTGAGTTACACCTATTGATTTTTCTCGATGGTTTTCAACTTCTTACTAGCATTCTCAAACTGTGGGAGCTATTTTCTCATATTGATCAATTCATGTTTGACCTTTGTAATCCTAAAGACAACCTCCGTAGTAGAAACTTAATGCAAAGTGCCTTTAAATTCTTGAATAATCTCATCAATGCTCTTCAATTTAGCTTGATCCTTTGATTGTTAGAATGTACATGATAATGCCTTCATAAAATCCTCAACTCATTGCATCAAAATGTTGGCAGACACCCCTTTAGAATAAATCATATTATGTTGCTTTCTATATTCTTTGACAACCGATTTGATTTCCCAAGACAAAATGGGGAGTAGATTTTTGTTTTCTAAGTAAAAAATAGAAGTAGCTAACAACTTATCTACACTCGTCTTCTTTATTATCTTCAAAATTGGAAGGAAGTCCTCACACATGAGCATGGTTTTTTCAATCCTTTAATCTTCCTATTTGAGACCATATTCTTCAAAAACTATAACTCCTTGGCCATGGACCTGTAGAAAATAAGTGTTGCCCTTATTGTTTCTTCTCTTGTTTATTTTATATCTTCCCTCCATTTTGTACTTTCACAAATGTATCATTGCGGGAATATTTCCCTTGGACTTCCAATGTTGCTTGTAAGATTGTGGATGGATCTATAGGATCAAGTGGACCAACTAACTAAATAATGAATTCATTCAACTCTTTGACCTGCATCTCCAAATTCATTTGTTTATTCTTGTCATCATAGAGCTTGAGAAAGATGAAGGTGATAGCCATAATTCATAATGCTTGTTCCCCTTCCTAGGTGGGCACCCCTAAATCCATCTCTTCCATTGATTAATCATTTGGGGTCATCACTTACTCAAGATTATCTACACATGGAATTTCTACTTGAGCCTTTGGATGCCCTCTCCTATCTACAGACACATAAGACATTCTCTATGATCTCCCCTTTGGCTCTCCTTCCTGAAAAGCCTTTCCTAATGTTGTGAATTCTTGGACTTCAATTTCTTTGTAGGTCCTCTTTCTAGGCTGAAATACCTTAGTTAACTGAATGAGGGTGATATTTTAACTAAGGGGTTGGTAAGCTTCCATCTGAAACAACCCTTCTTGTTCTACTACCACCTCTTCTTGTTGTAAAGACAAGCCTCACTAAGATGGCAGTATGCAACATGACCAAACAAAGAAGGAATATATAAATGTTCTTCTTCTCGATTAGGAGGAGTAACCTCCTTCTCTTGTTCATGTTCTTCTTCTTCCCTTTTTTCCTTTATTTATTTATTCCTCTATGTGTGTCTCCTCTTTTGCAATAACTTATTCACTCTCATTTAAAGGGGTCTCTTATAGGCCAACCTCTTCCTCATAAGTCGTGATAGTTTCTTCCTCTAGCTAATCTTTGGCTTCATCTCCCTCAACATCTATATCTTTGAACATTGCATGTACATACACCTCCTCTTGAAAAGGCTCAATGGGAAAATTTTGGATTGAGGCTCCTACACCTATATTGTTAAAAGAAAAAGTTATAGAGCTCATCATCTCTAAAGTGATCCTCTTTCCTTGCTTCATTCTACTCCACCTCATGTCCAAATATTGAGTTAGATTCTAAATTATGGTATTTAAGCATTCCCGATGCTATTTGTTCCAAAGGTTTCCCCTCTTTTGTTGTACTTGCAAGAGTGGTTCAAAAAAAATTCTTCTAAAGACTATTCTCACAAGTTCAAAGTTTGAGCTACAACAACAACTGATTGGGTCCATTTTCTTCATCTCATTACCAAGGTGGGCCCAATATATTCTTATTCTTCCTCATGGACTTCTACAACTATGGACATAGAAGGGGAAATCTTTCTTATTCTTTTATAATCCTTCTCTCCTACCTTGGGAGTTTTTTCCTTGTTGATTTTGACCCTAAAAGTGGGAATCCTTTGTTCTTTAGAAGAGGAGAGTGTATTTTTTTATGTAATGGGGGTAAGAGTAGGTGTTGAAATAGTAGGAGTAGCTAGGGAAGTTGTAGTAGCAACAACTATAGTTACAGACATAGAAACAAAAGTACCACCTTATTTCTTCTCTTCCTCCCTCTATTACCTACCAATTTTCTTAGGCACCCGAGTAGAAACAAGCCTTATATGCCCTAAGGAATCCTTAGAAGTGGATTTGTATGTAACCTAATTAAATAAGGAATTTTTCTTCCCTTTGGAAGCACCATGTTGTTCCTTTGGGATCTTGTCCATTGTTATCGTCATGGGTTTTGGCTCAAGATTGACTGCCTTTTTTATCCAGTCCAATGTGCACTTAAGAATATGCCTTGAACTCAAATTTACATATTCATATTCATTCTCATGGATATTGAAATTAAAAATGGATCAATCAAAAACCTTATCTCTATTGTACATGGGATGGAGCCTTTTATTAAAATCGTTGTTCCTCTAGTCATCTGATATGTACATTCCCTCAACATCTCAAGATAGGTCTAAATCCATTCTACAATAATCTTTGATTTGAACCTCACAATAATCTACACAATTTTCCTAGTGGTCCACCAAATGAGGCTCATTCTTGAAATGAGCCCTTATTACATCGATAAATGTGTTGATTAGGTCAAAGTCTCTCCTTTATATGGTTATTTCATCGAGCAGATGCTCTTCCGACTCTAGTCCAATAAACTTTGCCACCTTCACACCTTTTGTAGAATGAGCCTCGACCCTAATAGAAATTTGGAAATAGGCCTTATGTTTATTTACATTCAACCTATTAGCATCTACCACTTGTTGACACAACTCCATGACAGTCAGTCTTTCTAATGGGTACCCAAGGAGCTTCGTTGGCTATAATGTGCACCTTGTCACCTTGATATATGTGAAAGTTCAAAAGTGAATATAATAACTCCCAAACCTTTTGATCTATGTTGTAGCCTCAGGTGACAACCTCTTTGAAAAATATCCTTCAATTGCCATGACTAACATGAAGATGAAGGCGTCACTCACTATCCTATAGTCTAGCTTTTATATAGTCTTCTTGAGGTCCAATTGGGGGTAGTGTAAATATACCCAAGCCTATGACTCTGATAAGGAATCTACTCTTTCCAAACCAGAAAAGTTGGCATGTGTTGTCAGTAGATAAACCAAATAAGATATCATTTAGAGCCTGGGATTAATTTTGACTACTATCAATTGTTCATCAAAAGTGTCATTTAAAATCTTTCCCTAGTATATATTTTGCACTCTTTTCATAATGATCACAATGTAGAGCACCGTCCATGGTTTGATTTGCTTGGGTTGTGACAATCTAAATACTCTTGTTAAGAGGGTGACATAGTTTTGAATATCTTCCCTTAGGTAGGCCCTGTCGAGATTCATTTTATTGAGTTGATGACCCTTCCTTGGCCTCTCAAAGAATTTTTCATTGGTATAGGCATCAATATCTAACTCATTATTGTAAAATTGTCTCCATACTCCCTAGAGATATTGGAATAATCATCGTATGTGGGAATGTGGAAGACTTCATCTATGTTATATGACATGATGTCTAGAATCCCTTATCATATCTTCCCAAAGACCCTTGTTTATTGTGGCTTATAGTTTTCTATACATGTCATTACCACTTCCAAAGTTTGTATGGAGATAAGGAAGGTTGTCACTTGTATTAATCCAAACCTTACCAAGGGATTGACATCCAAGGATATTCCATCTAGTTTTTCCATTCACTTATGAAACTCCTTAATATATGCATGGACAAGATCTACTTTCTTTATATCTTTATTGGTATTACCCAACTTAGATGTCTTGTGATAGCCTAGGAATTTGTTTTTCATTAGGAGTACAACAGTCACATCTTTTTATGAACAAAAATATAAATGTTAATACCATTTCTATCTTATTCAACTATCCATTTTACTAACAAAAACAACCTAACTACATGCATCATTGTCCCCATGAGAAAGTAAATACCTTGTTATTTAAGGCCTAATTAGTAAAAAAATTCATTCAAGAAACCATATAATTTAACTAACCCCTCGTGTAAATTCCTTAATCGTAGGATTTTTGTGTTTAGGGAAATTGACATTCCCAAACCTTTTGGGATTCAAGGATGTAAACATCCTTGAAACATTGAGCTTTAAAATCTCAAACCTATGTGTTTAGAGAGGTCGAGTGTCAGGGACCTGACCCCTTTCAAAGGTCAAGGCTATTGTAATCCTTGAAACTTAATAGTCCGACAATCTTTAACCCATTCTATGGTTGTGGGGGTTTAGAGATCAAGGATACCCAAACTATTAGTAGTGATAGTGCTCCCAAACTCACGATCACCAAAAGGTTGGAAACTTTTGAGGATTAGGGATAGGGTATCACTTAGCCTTACTCAAACTATATTTGATACTTAGTTTATTCAGTGACTTGCAACATGTTTACCCCCTAGCTTCCTGCAATGATATCTCAATTCATGAGCCATAGTGGGCCACTATGCACACTTTCATCAGGTAGGGGGGAGATGATTTATTGTTCAAATCACTTAGCTAAACCCTAAACCTAATATATAAACAAACAAACAAACAAATACAAACCAAGGAAAAAAAACCTAAACCCTAGACTAAATGAATAAACTATGAAACATAGGAACAACAAAATAAAACCTAACCTCTACTCACAAAAAGAAATTAAAAAATAAAGGGCGAGAACCAAAACCCTACCTATGATGGTGGGGGAAGGGGTGGAAAATCCAATTGTCAAAGTCACAAGAACTGTTAGTTAGCATGTGGGGAGTGAAATGGCTCAATATCATAACAAATTGCTCCAATGTCACTATCATTGATCAAGAAAGGTGAATAAAATGAGGAGAGAGTATTGTATTTATAGCCAAAAGGGTTTGATAATGTCATCAAGGCATCATCCAACTAGGTTTTTATAGACCATGGATACAATTTGGGGTTCAAAGAGTCAACATTGGGGAGTAGTGATGTCTCCATCACACCTCTAAACTTTGAAACCATGATTCGTGATACATAGACGATTGGATGTTTGGGAATCGTGGGTTCAGTTATCTTGAGTTTCCTCAACACCTTCAAAAACCCAAAGATTCATACCTCTAACCAGAAAAATAAAATAGGCAAGAGCTTTTCTAATCAAGGGTTGGGGTATCAGGGATCTCTCCACTATATGACTTCCCCAATTCCCTAATCATCAAAATATTTGAAAAGGGAAACAAAATAAGCACAAGGTCAAAAGAAAAAATAAAAAATAAAAAAGAAGAAGAAAATAAAGGTGGTCTCCACTTGGCCAAATAGGCAAGTTGGGCATGAGTTGTGAGGCACAATAAATAGCATTGATGAAAGGGAGAAATGGACAAGACATTTCTTTATCAACAAGAAAGGATTAAACTAATATTGGGTTGAGAGACTCATCTTCAACACTAAAAGGTAGACGACACAACACATAGGCCTTTAGAGTTCATCTCATTGAATAATCTTCTAGTGCGTGTAAGGTGTGTTAATTACCTAAAATATTAGCCTAACATCATCTTGGGAGGGTGTAAGTCAAAACTTGTATATGTTATTAGTACCCCTTGAAGCTTTCTAGGCATTGCTCCACTTCGAACCAGACATCTATATCCCTAGAAGAGTTACTTATGGTTCCATCTTAACTTTTCTCCATTGCCAGTCAAGTTTCTATAGCCTTGATAAAGGTTACTAAAATCACCCCCTTTTTTTGTGGACCTAGCATTTTTCTTTTAAAATGACTTGATGACACTACCTCTTTTAGGGATTCATATTATTTTGAGCTTTGAAAACTTGAAGAGTATGAAAACTCCATAGGGTTTGAGAACCATGATTGATGACTTTAAGGAGATTTCCTTATGAGAGCCTTGTCTTAAGCCTGCCCAAGATTACATCTACCTTTATATTTTATTAAATATATGTGTATTTATGTGACTTGGGAAATCATGATAGAGATTGAACCAAAGACATCATGAGAAAAGTTCCTTCCCCTCGAACCTCTTAGATAAGACTCTCAACATAACATAGTTCTCGCATCACTTTGACCAATAAATATCCTTCCCCTCTTATCAAAAGACTTATATGGAGGTTGCACAAGACGAGAAGACAACCTTGAAGAAAATACATGTAACCAACACCAAATAAATGGGAGGAAAAAAACACCCAAAATAGGAAAGGAAAAAAAACCTAACCTACTATTTTACAAAGAAGTTTGATTATACTTTTATGACTCAAAATAATGTTTGAGAAATTATCCATTAACAAGAAATGGAACGGTTTCTCCATCTAGAATACTAATCCTGAAGGTGTTCTCACGAAGGATTTCATTGATCTGATATGGGATAGTCCATATTATTTCAAATTTGGTGAGGGTTCTATCCTTTTCTTTATCTTTGACCCACATAACAACAACATTAACAAACCTAAAGGATTTGACCTTGTCTCTTTTGTCAAACCACTGTTTGATAATAGCCTAATGTTTAGACACATGTTCAAGGGTAGCAGTTCTCTTCTCTTCTAACTCAAGAGAATTTATGGGCATATAGTGGACCTTATCTTCACATTTAGTGCACCCTGGCATGAATTTAGGATAGGAATCCTAAGGTTCATGGGAAAAATTGGTTCTAACCCATAAACGAGTTGATAGGGTGAAATTCCTAATGAATTTTTAATTTTGATTTTATCTTTCCACAGGGCATATTTCAATTGGGTATGTCAGTCTTTGGGTTTTTGGCCAAGTAGGCATTTTATGACCATTAACAAACTCTAGTTTGTAAACTTTTCCATGGCATTTCCATGTGGATAGTAATTACAAGAAAATTTAAGAAACACCCGATTCTCAAAGGTCTATTGTAAAAATGGCATTGGAGAGAAAGAAGGGCCATTATCACATACTAGGAAGAAGGGAAACCAAACCTAGTAATGATAAATTCATCGAGGATGTGAGTAATGACATCGGTGGTGCAATTTTTACATGTCAGTGCTTCTGTCCATTAGGTGCATCAATTAGTTGCAGTCAAAATGTATTGACGCCTCATAAAGAAAGGGGGGTTAATCAAGCTAATGAAATCAATTCCCCATTGGACAAATGCATTTACTTCATAGATAGGTTGAAGAGGTATTGTGGCATTTTTTCCCATGTTGCATTGATCTATCATATATGACATATATGAATATGTTCGTGGGTGCCTTTAAACAATTAGGCTAGTAGTACCCTAACCTTAAAATATGATGTATGATTTGTGTTATCACAAAAGTTTGCACCCATGCTTGGGATATGACCCCCAAGAAACCTTGTGAAACATTGAATCAACCTCCAGGTGTGGGACCTTGTGCATGTGAGGTTGAATCTTCAGAGAATGTCGACTTCCTTCAAAGTAGGGTGCATCTATCTAGCATAAACTAACAACTTGTAGGGAAAAGGGGAAGAAAATAAATGCTAAAAAATAAAGGGGGTGATGCACCAGATTGAATTTTAGTTTCTCCTTTCCTATAGATACACAAAACATCAATAAATTATCTCAACATACATCATTATTATATCTTATTCTATCCCAAGGACATACATGTAGGTTACAAATTAGAAGATGTTGCAAGGAAAGAATTATTCACAATATAACAACTACAACAAAATTTAACACAACATACAAGCTAAGAACATAAAAAGAATCATCCAACACAAGGCAATGAGATGTACAATATAATTGAACGTAAGAATAGGCAAAAACAAGGATTTCTATTAATATCAAGAAAAGGAAAATTACAAGTGTGGAGCATATCCACTAAAAAGGAACTAGAGAGAACCCATAAATTATGTACAAGATTGATTTTTAAAGAGCCAACATAACTTTTATTTTACATTTGAGTTCAAACTCCAACCATACTAGAGTTAAGTTGTAGGGAAAAAAAAGTAGGATAAATTAGATAAATTTTTTGATCTTTGTGTGTACATTTGATTCATAAAGTGACAAGAAAAGGCCAAAATGAATGCACAATACAAATGAAAGGGATAGCAATAGATGTCGTATGTAGTACCAAATAAGTAGTTTGGCATTGAATTAAGCCCCTACAACCATGTCATAGTCATAGAAGATTCAAAACTAGTTGCTAGTAAAATTTCACTAGGTGCAACAAATATGGCAAATTATTGCTACACACTACTTTCTTCCTTACACCACTATGGGGAAACAAAGTGCATTGACTATTTGATTGTGTGCATGTGTACTTAGCTACAGTGAACATGTTGAAATAATCACGCAAGCATGAGAGGATAAGGATCATTGATATGTTTGGATATGCTTGAACCATAAGCGTTGAGAGTACGAGGCCCACCAGCTCTTGAATTAACTTCACCCTAACATGAAATTTTTTAAGTAACATCATTAGGATGTGAGGGCATTACTTCCTTAATTTAACACTATCCTTGGATAGCTACATTCATAAGGAAATAAAATACAAGATACCTACGTGGAAGTGAGGGAGAGACCACAAGGGGAGATAACACGACGTGTTAGCAATAATACTTCAAATAACACAAAAAGTTAGCAACAAATGTCAAAAAACATGACATATCAGCCCTTCTTCTATGACAAAGCTTTATCCCATTATAAAGTATCTCAAATTAGTTATCTATGATGGGATGATGGTGGCAAATAAAATCCAACATTTTTTTCCATAGACTTGTGCTTGGTCTTGTACTTATCATGGAAATTTGTTAGCGCCTACTTTTCTTTATCCCTATTCAAGCATCACAAGTGCAAACCTTCATGGTTTTTCTTATGATTTTTTTCCATTATTAATAATGTACAAACCACACTTCACCTTCAATGCTCTCCACTACAAGATATTCATTCCTTCGAGACAACGATTTTTCTAACGGGCAATACACCACATCTTAATACTATATGTATGTAATAACTTATTGATGGGTATACTATTGACACATGAGGTTGTCATTTGTCTCAAAAATTATCTTTATCAACCCTTGTACTTGAGTAATACTTATTGGTTAAATCTCCAAATCATATTCTTATTAAATTACCATCCATTTCGCTCGCCTTTCTCCTACCTCATTCTATATCACCATATATTTCATGATAGGATAAGGGACAATAACTATGAATTTTCTTTACAAGACATAATGCCTCAATTTATTTACCAATTTAATAAGTGTAAAAGTTTTTTTAATCCAAATTAGGATACCTAAGCTCAAAATTCTTCAAGAGGAAACTCATAAAGTCAATAGGCTTTTCTCCATAATTACCTCCCTTTTGAGTAAGAATACTAGTGCAAGAATGTTCAATAGAAAATGAATATATCTTGAAAGGCTTGGCATAATTGAGGCTAGATAAGACTCATGCACTAGAGATTGAATCCTTAATTTCCTCAAAGTACCTTTATAATTTACCTGTCTATTCAATTTGGGTGTCTTTCTTTAGCATGTCGCTCAATGGACACATGTTCTTGGTGAAACCACCAATAAATTTTCTGACAAAATTAATCTTCCTAAAATAATATTTCAACTCATTTTTTCTCTAGATGCAACCTCAGTATCACTTCAATTCTATTTGGGCCAATGACAATGCTTCTCTTAGAAATTCTATGACTTAGTAGGTTACCTTCGACAACCCTAAATATACACTTCTTTTGTTGGAAGTATAATATGGGAAAGCAGTATACTTAGAGGGGGGTGAATCAAGATCTATAAAAAATTTATACTTCTAAAACAAACTGATTCAACATGTAAATACAATAATTAATTGTAATGTTGCAATAGATCTAACATCTAATCATATCCATAATGAACACATAACACAAAGATTTGGTAGCCCAGAAACCCTTGAAAGGTAAAACTGGGGTGGGGATGAAACCCACAAATCTTCACTACTGCAATAACAAAGTGTGCCTGTTAGGGCTACAAAGTTTGATCACTTTTGATGATCTACCCTATGAAGGGTCTACCCTGTTAAGAGTTTACAGACTTATACAATCTACCTTGATTAAATTATTTAAACTTACAACTAAATAAGCACTCTGTTAAGAGATTTACAAAGGCTTGTTAGGACCACTATGTTAAGAGATTTACCCTGATTCACTTGCTAGAATGTATAAGTACCTGATCCTTCAGTCTGCAATATAAATGTTGATAACGAATCTCCTCTTTCCAACTCTTAACTGATCTCACAATCTGATATATCTATTTTCTGTCCTTCACTGCTCTGCTCTGTCACTCTACCTGGTCTATGCTTCTGATATGCAAAACTCTGCTTCACACACACACACACACACACACACACCTAATCTCTTCTCTTTTAATCCACATCACTCATAGATTAGGGTTTGAAGCATTCTATGTGGTAAAATATGTGATCAATATCTAAAACCAAAGACTTCAATAAACCATTATATTAAAGGGTTAGTAAAAATATAAGATTCAAATTACTATCATAAAACCCTAGAAACCGTCTTATTGCTTCCTAGTTGAAGCGAGTATGATTCTCATGGATGTCCATCAGATTGGGAATAGAAAAATTGGTGACTTGACTACTCCAAAATGGAAGATTCAATGCAAAGAAGATGAGCAAGATGCATAGACTTGCATTCTTTTCTCTCAAAACTTATAAAATGAAAGGTGCAATGAGCTATCAAACTATGAATGACATTGAAACTAGAATGCAAATGCAAGCTACTAAAGTAAGAACAATGCATCTACTATCAAGATATGAAAGGAAACTAGAATTCCATTAAACTAAGAAATGAAGCTAACAATGCAAGAATGCAATAAACTACTATCAAAGCAAAGAACTAGGAATGTACTAATGAGCTTTAGAATGAAAATAGAATTATAAATCTACTCCAAATCTTCTTGTTATGAATGAGCAAAGGGAGTTATCCCTTTTATAAGAGATTCCGAGAAATGAGTGGTTAAGATTAAGAGGCAAAAGAGATTGATCAATGGTGGAGATGCAATTTCCCTAAATCCATGTGAGATGATAAAGTGATTTTGATTGGTCAACTTTATGGAGGATAAGACAAAATTGGTATTTTCCCTTTTATTTGTTTTATTTTGATTTTTGAGTGCACACCCACGTGTGAATGGGTTCACTTTTTGAACTTTAGGAAATTTTGATTTATCCCAATGTTTTATGCCTTTTGGGGTTTAGGCTTTGATGTTTGATGATTTGATTCAACAAGTTAGGATTAAAATTATATAAGCAAGTTTGATTAAATGCTTAATAATTTAGAGTCTAGTGACAATGTCTTAGATTTGGATTTTTTAAGACCAATTATTTGAGAAAAGGGGGCCATGGGTTTGCTAGATCATTTTTAGGTGATTACATTTGTCCCTCTTTGACTAATGTGTGATCGATCTGGGAACGCATTGGGTCAAAGAACATTTGAAGCTTGATTAAATATGGAAATATGTTGATGTGAAGAAATTAAACTATCCCACAGATCAAAACTGATTTCAAACTTGATTGAATGAAGATCGATTAGAGATTTAAAGATATCAGCTCCAGACTTGATTGAGTGAAGACTGACAAAGATTTTGAAGATATCAGCTGTGGACTTGATTGAGCAAAGGCTGATAGAGAGATATGAGTATATCAGCTCCGAGCTTCATTGAGCGAAGACTGATAGAAGAGTCTGAGCATCCAGCTTGATGTGAAGCGATGAAACTAAATGTTCGTCCTCCAAGTAGATTTTCTGATTTAAGATTAAGTTTGAATGACAAACCAACTTGATGTGGTGCGATGAGACTGATTTCCATTCAATTGTTTGTTTAGGATAATTGACTTGATATGGGTCCTATGAAGCCAATTACCAGATTGAGAGGAGTTATCAGATTGATATAGTGAAATGAAATTGTTATGCCACTTAGAGATTAAGATTTTGATGCGTAGTGATGAGAATCACTTGATTGGATCTTGATTTGAGTAAGGGTCTGATGCCCCTAGAGATTGAAATTGTTGATGTGAATCAAATTGTTGATATAGTGGTACTGCCCCCTCGGGAATGAAAATGAAAGGAGGGGAAACATAAGTCCTGATAGATCAAAAAGCATTGAGATATTTGAGATGCAAGCTTCTTTGAGGTCTAGTTGATCAAGTTTGACCAAAATTGACTTAAGTTGACTTTTTGAATGGAAGAGGGAAATGTGCAAGAAAAATTGATCAAAAAGAATCTTGAATCAGAATCTTGTGAGAAAAGTGTTAACAATCAACTCCATTTGTGAAAATAGGTTAAATTGCATTTTTAAGGATCAAAACATCACCAGATTTTGATTTTGGTTCCGAAAATGGATTCAGAGCAGACCGATTAGCCAAGGGCTTAATTTTTACATCCATAGGAGTACTTTGAAAATTAGTTCAAAATTACTATATAAGGCTCGGAGGGGTCATTTTCAAATCATTTTCACCATCCACTATTGATTTTTGAGAAGCATCTATGGGCAAAAATTAGTGGTCTCGGTGTCAACTCATCATTTCGAGTGTATGTGGAGGCATGGACAACCCAGAGACTATGCACCACCTGTAAGTAGTCGATAAACTTCATCCTTGCATGCAAATTTTTCCTATTTTAGCCAAATTTTTATTGTTTTTACACATTTTTGCCAACCATCCTCGGTTTGTCGTATGGTCCCGCGAAAGGGCTTATACGACAATCTACTAAAAAATCATGTGTCATATGAAAGCATTAGTTTTGTTGCATGGGGCATACCCACCTATTGCACAACAACCTTCTTCATTGCCCCTTTTGTTGCATGAAACCATTGAATTTGTCATTTCAAGATGTTTTGTCGTTTGACCTTTATTCCTGTGTCATATAAGCCTTGGGGCCAGTATTATCATTTTCTTCCTTTTGGCGTATGGGAATAGAGACATTTTTCTCATTATTTCATCATCTAGTTGTGTGTTTGCCTTTCATAGTAGCTTGTTTGTGAGCCTTTCTGATTACATCATAGTGATTATAGATCAACTGATTATACATTGATCGATCAATTGGGATACTTTGGTAGAGCGTTATGGAGAGTTGTTGCCTTTAGAGTGTGTTTTGGCTGAATTCATCAGTTGCTTTCTCATGGCTGATCGCTCGCAGCAGGGATTCTTGTGTGGTTGGGCTCAGATTCTCGATAGATCGATTGCACATCCTGAGTAGCTTGGTTGGGGTGAGTGCCTCCTGGTACAAATGTATCATGAGATGCATGAGGTGACCTACAGGGGGATCTAAGGTATGGCTGCAGGGTTTGCGATCTTACAAGTATGGGCATGGGAGCGTCTCCCAGTTTGCAGACCTATCACAATAGATACACGACAGGGTGGGCAACCCTATGTCTATAGATATTTAGGTTTCATCACACAACCCTCTTTGGGCAAGAAAGACTATTAGAGGTTCCAACTCGATGATTTGAGCCTGGTTACATGGCGACCTTACTTGCATGTAGAGGTCTAGGCTGAGCGAAGGACAATCCAAAGAGAGTCCTTTGTTTCGCACCCACTATTGGGAAAGACATCATTAGTGATGGAGAGATTCATGCTATCTCAAGTGTTGAGGCAGTATGGTCATATTCAAAGTGTCTATATAGAGTACACTGCCTATGCTCAGTTTTTGGATGAGGAGCGTAAAGGTTGGTCCCGCAAGTATGATCTTGTCTTGTATGTTCTTTTCTTGAGTAGATATCTTTGGATTTTTGCAGAACATAGACTGAGCATTGAAATTTGTTATGCAGGTTATCTCTGGCATTGTACACATAGGAGATGATTGAGATCAACCGACTGGCATGGGAGTATTTGGAAGGAGTAGCAGATCTAAGTGTTACTCTGGAGTACTGAGACTATCTATCTAGGTACCCTTTCCCTGGTTTTATAGATTCGATAGAGAGAGTGCTTAGGATTGATGAGGATGTCCCAGA
Organism: Thuja plicata; assembly: GCA_018584345.1. NCBI lineage: Eukaryota > Viridiplantae > Streptophyta > Pinopsida > Cupressales > Cupressaceae > Thuja > Thuja plicata. The sequence goes on along the minus strand of MU223054.1, from coordinate 1,320,813 downwards.
GCAGACACACATAGAAGACGCACCCATTACTCCACAAAGAGAACCACAGAGGGCACCACAAAGACCACCAAAAAGGGCTCCTACTTAGCCTCGAGTAGGAGGAGATGTTGGTCCTAGCATGAGCAGGCACTAGGTTCAGGGTGACACAGAGATTGCGGGGAGATGGGCATCCTAGGATCCTTCGGAGGACAGGTCCCAACCACAAAGGTTGCTAAGGAGGATATGTCGGATGCACAACCCAATCTAGGGATAGATGATGTAGTGAGAGTAGTCCAGAAATGCTAAGAGGCATGTGAGGCTGCAGAGAAGGAGGGACCTTACACTACAACATTTGGGGTCAAATTTTGATGCCAATTTTTGACGACACTACCATTTGTGTGTATTTTTGTATTTTTTCCAAGTGCCCCCGATGCTTTCGTAATAGCGATGGTACCATTGTAATTGTGACACTTGTGTGATTATAAACATAAAAAAGAAAAAGAAAGGCTCATTTCTAATTTTTGTGATAGCATACTGTCATGCACGAAGAGAGCCGACCTAACTGTGGAAGATTGGAATCTTGGTATATGTCAACCACGACTTGAGGTAGGCATTCAAGATTTGTCTTCTCATTAACTCAATTTCATTTTAATGGTACAATATGAATGTTAATATTGGCATTGTTTACATCTTTGCATTTGGAATACTTGATGACCCGTGAGCTTTGAGAGCTAGGGCATCGTTGCTATTAATTTCAAGGCATTATGTGAAGTGTTTGATCTCTCTTCATTTGTTTTGTTGTTGATATTCACTATTTGGTACTCCCCGTTTATGATAATTTCATGAGGAAATGTCTTGATGGCTCGCGGGCTGCAAGCTAGGGCATCATGCATTGTTTATGAGCTCATTGTTTAATACTAGCATTGTTTACATCTTTGCATTTGGAATGCTTGATGACCCGTGAGCTTTGAGAGCTAGGGAATCATTGTTATTACCTTCAAGGCATCGTGTGAAGTGTTTGATCTCTCTTTATTTGTTTTGTTATTGATATTCACTATGTGGTACTCCCCGTTTTTCTTTCAGAAGTGTATGGCTTGACTATGCACATGCATAATTGTAGATGAGGATCAATAGTAATAGGATGCCATTCATTCCTTAGATCTTTTTGATCTAACCCCTATTTCTTTTTCTTTGCAGGTTTTAGATCACACAGGAGCACACTGGATTCATACCCAGGTCAAAAATTCATCACTTCAGGCAATGTCTGGTACCCTTATTATTTATGTTCATCCTCTTATGTATGCCTGTACTCTTGCATATTTCTGAAATTTGGCTATGCTCACGGCCTGTGTGAGCCCAGATGATTTTATCTTTCAGTTCCTTTCCTTGTATAATATATACAAGTTATTTGGCATATATATACATATAATCTTTAGATGCAAAAATTTATTTTCCTTTACATGTATCTTTTCATGAATGAACACAAATTAAACAAGATCATCTAATAATGTAAACTAGAGTACTGTAGTCACTCATCTAGTAATTATGTTACCAAATCGAAATGGGAAAGAAAAATATGGTAACAAGAACCATTACTAAGGATTGAACATAAGTCTAAAAGTCCCCAAACCTATTGTTCTATGTGACCTTATTGCCTTCATAATTTTGGTTCAACCCCTCTAAGATGCCCAAGCCTAGAGGCCAAGGAAAGTACCCAAGAGCACTTGAAAGACAGACGAATGAAACCATTGTCCTTATGCGGGTAAACCTATATAAGTGTTCTACCTTTGCATCACAACTCCTACTTGAGGATCCACAATCATGCATTTATATTTGAGACTTATCATTACCTTGGTCTTTTTAATCTTAGGATGATATCTCAATTGGGAAAGGCAAACCAAAACCTTTCATAGACCAATCACAACCAAGGCATGTGGGTGTTCTTCTATTGTTCAGTTATACTCATAAAATATATGTACAGTTTTAAAATTGCATCCCTTAAAATTTTATAACATAGTTCCTTAGCATAGTTTATTATGCTAAGGAACTATGTTCAATGTCAAATGTGTTATCAAGAAACAATGTTTCACATCTCGAACCTCACAAGATCTTCAAGCTAGCATGCTATCAAAATAGAATGGCAGTGGTGATTCAATGCATCTACAGCCTCAACAACATGGTAACATTGATCCAATAACAACAAATACATTACAAATGCCAAGCTCACGGTCTCAATGAAATAAATAGTGTATAAAACAATATATGATATAACCTATCATATTATTGGTACTTCATCTATAGTTTTAATTAACGTATGTTTCTTTTGCACACTTTGGTGGGGACACCTCGGTAGGAATTGTCTAGGATGCTAGCTTCTAAATGCATAGAAAATTTAAAATACATGTCATATGAATACCATCACAACAAATAATAGTTTCTTAATACATGAAAATATTAAAATACATGTCATTAAAATACCATCAAAACAAAGACAAAATGGCATATGAAAAATATTGACCCAACACTATTGGAAAAAATAGAGGAGAAAATAACCCAAGTTTAGAAACACGTTAAAACTAAAAGGCAGAGACAAGTTAGTAGATCTGTTTGCCGGTTGCCAAATAGACATCCTTAACAAAACAAATGAATTGGTCATGGAAAACATTTAGTTATAAAAAAATCAGCAGAACAACATAAACACCACATTTTTTGTAATTTTATCTATAATATTAATAAGATCATGTGTTTGTGTTTGTCAAACAAATAAAGCTCCTTCTTTCCCCAAAAAATAAAAAATAAAATAAAGCTCTTGTTCTTCCAAAATAAGCAAAAAAAAGGAAAAGAATTGGCCAGGGAAAACATGTAGTTTCGGCCCCATCATAAAATGGTGATTATAGTATTAAATATGGGTATAAGACCCTCTTTCTAATGGAGCAAAATATGACTAAACAACAAGCATATATCCTATGTTGGAACAAAGTGATTCTACTAAAGGCATGGTGTTTCACTTGGATAGCAATTAGCAAAAGGAATAAGACTAGTGACCACCTTCATAAATTCAATATTGCCCAACCTTTTGAGTGTGTGTTATATCAAGCAAAAATTGAAAATGTTGATCACTTACTATTATTATGCCCATTTTCTCAAACTTACTGGCAACATGTGGTGGGAAAATTGAACATCTCCATGCTATTTCTGAACAATTTGTGGGATTTTTTCAATCATAGCCCATTCTTCATTCAAGATCTTTCTTCACATGTATTTGGCTCTATGCACAAGCTATGATTGTTTGGGCTATCTAGTGGGAACGTAACAAGAGAATCTTTAGAAATTATGCTTCACCAGTGGAAGTTGTTATAAAAAAACTGGAGCAATCCATTTC
>MU223054.1:1257953-1302318 GCA_018584345.1 Thuja plicata | reverse complement strand
GTAGTTTAATGATTGTGGGAATTTAGTTAGCTAAAATTTGGATCATATTTATTAAATATTGGCTTAACATCAAACATTGAGAGGTATCTATTTTACCAAAGTCATATAAGGAATGATCATATCGAGTGTTTGGATTATAGGTTAATGAATCATTGGCTTAACAGTAACCATAAGACAATTTCTATAGCATTAAACTTTGAGGAGTTTTTTTTTTATGAAAATCATATGGGACATTGATCATATTGAGTGTGGATAATAGAATGATGAAACATTGACTTAAAATTAAATATTGAGGGATATCTATTCCACTAAAGTCATATGGTGCATGATCATATAGAGTATTTGGATTATATGTAGATGAATCATTAGCTTAACTTAACATTCAAGGATTTCTATTCCATCAAAATTATATGGGTCATTATCCTTTTAGAGTGTCATGAAACCTCCATCCAACAATATTTTATCCTTCGTAGACTCTTTCTCAATCATTCATCTCCTCCAATTTTTTATTTATTTTTAATGATGTAAATAATGATCATGATCATCCTCATTCTTTTAAACAATTCAAAAAATACATATGAAATTTTCCTTATTGTATATGGATAGTGATCTATTCAACATACATCAAACACTACTAATTACAAAATTTTATGTCATCTTAATACATTCCACTCCTATCATAACAAAGTGTTGGAATACAAACTGCCCTTGTCAACTTGAGCAGTAAACCAATCTAAGAGTCTGTCAGCAGTATCAAACAAAATCTGAGATATTAGTTGTCTTAGGTTACCCAAATTATTTCAATAAGGAATAGATGATGTTCTTAATAAATTATATTCCACAAATAACGAAAGACAAACCAATATGGATGCCAAAACTCACAAAACTTATAGAAAACTGTAGATTTCTTCCTTATTATGTGTGCAGTCCATACAATATTGAATCATATCCATCATGGACATCTTTTAGACCTTTTAAAGACTCCCTATAACTCCTTTAACCAACTTTGATTGGTTGGATAAATTATTTTATGTCTAAAAATTACAAATCCTAATTCCCTCTATTTTGTATATGTGATCGTTTACATTTAAATTTTGAATTATGAAACTAATAAAATGACTTTATTGAATGACAAATTTTATTATATCAACTCCTATTCCCTAAAATGACTTTATTGACCTTATTAGTATTATTTAAGACCCCTTGGACACCTATTGAATCTAACTCCTCATTACATCATATTTGTGATCCTAAGGCCTATAAGGTCCTTTAGGACTTATTACATTGCATGACTTACATTTTGACTTCAAAATTCATGTTTAAACTTCATAATTGGTTCCAAAATGGTCCAATTGATTGGAATAGATGTCTTCATTTTCTACCATGTCTTCTTAGTTCCTTGGTGTTCCTTGCTTGTCCTAGGTACCCCTGCACCATGCTCTCCAGGTTTAAAATGATTCTTGTCCCAAAAATCCAACTTGTCCTTATGCCAAGCATCTCTCCATTGGCTGCTATGTTTCCTAATTTTATGATAGGGAATAAAATCTCCCAATGTCATTGGCCTTCTACACTTCAAACTTGCATTTGAATTCAAACAACTATTAGAAACAAAGATAAATTGTTGCTGCCCTTTGTTAGAAAGTTGCTGTTGTTTGCCATGCACTCTATTTGCAAGTACCCTTGGTCTTCCTCTCTTTTGTTGTTGTGCCAATGATCCATGTAACTTCCCAATATTTTTTTTCAAAATGCTTCTCTTCAAGAGGACATTTGACTATCCTAATTTGAACATGAGTCAAATCCCAAAGTTCTTCAACATTAGGATTGCTACACTTCTTGTTTTCCTTCCACTCATCAACCATACTCCAACTGGTATCTCTCATTTTTGTATCCTGCCTTTTCAAAGGAATTCTATTTCCAAAACACATTAAGTCATTTTCATGAATCTTACTACTCAAAGGTACTAATTTTTACTTCTCCTTGCCTTTATGAACAACATAAGTATTAGAGTATCCATCATGAAAAGTCCTTCTGGTATACTGCCATGGACTACCTAAAATAATGCACCCACATGTCATAGGCATGATGTCACACATAACCTGATCACTTATGTATCATCATGTTAATGATATTTGCTTGTTCTTAATAAAACTCTTTGGCCTCTTCCTCATGATGACTTCATCATCATTACAAAAATTTATCTAGTTAATGAGATTTATATCCTTATGCATTATGTTGCTGTGATTTTGCCTCTTTTTTTGGACACTACTAATCATTGGTTTACATTTCCCTATAATACTGATGCAAAATGTTTCCATGAAGTACATCAGGGGTATAATGCATTCAAGCAAAAGGATCTGGAGGCTGCTAAGTCTTTTGTAGTAGAAAATAACTTTTGCTTGGTAATTTGAAGCCATCAATGGAAACTTACAATCCTAAACAATTAGTATACTATTGATGGCTTCATAATTATTAAGTAAAAGGGAGTTCTCTAATCCGTAACCCCCTTTGGTGATGATCCTATGCAGTTCCACATAGACACGACATGATCCTTAGAAGACTTTTAATCTCACAACAACTGAGAAACATAAATGTAGGCATCATGGTCACAATTCTTTGGAGACACAACATAATTGAGTGGTGTCTCTAAAGAATTGTGACCATGATGCCTACATTTATGTATCTCAGCTATTGTGTCCCAGGACCCCTTATGACCCTTCATGACCCTTTATGATCCCTAAGAATACATATTATATGTCTTAAAGTGTTGTAAAGGGTCATAGGAAGCTCCTAGGAGGGGCCATATGAGCTTTCACCTTCACGTGGTTGGCCCTGTTAAGTAGAGAATGTTAAACTATTCTTGAAACAAAGAGAAGCTCAATATTTTCAGGTCTCACTCCATCAATGCACGACAATTTTTTTTATTTTTTTAAAATATAGCACACTGTCGCAATTTCCATGGTATTTAGAGAATGACCAATGGCAAAGCACTACATGCAACGTCCAGATGTCAGAATAATCTGACAGATGGACATCACATGTAAAACACATCTACCATAGATCCATTATACTTGCAACACTCATAATGTGTAACGACGGTAGGTTGATCATTCTAGCCGGTGTATAATGCGATATAATACTGTCGCAATGGTGATGATATTCAGAGAATGTCTGACACCAAAGCATCAAATGTGACTTCCATATGTTAGAATAGTGTGATAGTTGGTCGTCGCATGGACAACATATCCATCACATACCCATCATAATGATGACATTCATAATGTGTAACGATGACATGTTAACCATCATAGTCGATACATATTGCGATGGTCGAGACCATCACAATAATGAGAGTCATACTAGGCATCGATGATTCTGACACCAAAAATGCAACACCAGTCTGTGTCGCTTGCCTGATGGGGTAGTGTCAAAATTGTAATGGATATCCGTTGAAAAGTGGTCTCAAATATACTAGTGTTAGAGAGAGGAGGGAGCTCAGAGAGAGCCATAGACACTTCAGGATTTGATTAGGCCACTGAGAGAACAAATGCGAGCCTCTCAGATAGAGCTAGCAGTTGCACAGGCACAGATTGCAGAGCGAGATAGGGTTATCACAGGGCATGAGGCCAAAGTGAAGGCGTTGACTCATGGATTTTCACCTAAGAACCTGTCTCTACAGAGAGATATTACATAGAATATCAGTAGGGCTACATATTATGTGGTTTCTTATAGCGTTGTGGTTCCTTTTGACCAATAGGTACTACCTTACTCACAATATTAGGCACAATCTGAGGGAGCAAGCCCTCTACCCCAGACAAATGCTCCTCCACATCCACACATCCACCTCCTGATGGTGGCAAGGGAGGAAGCAAGACTTGATTATCCCTCATATTGTCTTATCCCCTTCTGACTTCTTGGAGATTCACATGATTGTATATGATTCATCTGCACCGAGGGTGCACATTTTTGCTCGATATTTATGAGAGCACATTTTTTGTATACACTGAGACATTTGATATATATATATATATATATATATGATGATGATGATGATGATGATGATCCTCTTTGGTGCTAGATATGTTGTCTTGTCCATATCTCTTATTATATCTATTCTTGTTGTAAGATCTTTTGATGTTATATACTTTCTGTAGCTTAGATCATGTATGTGTGATAATAGTTGAGCTCCATAAATGACAGATGTAGATCTCGTGTACTTTCTTTATCTTGTGTTGAATATATGTCATGCTCTTGCTCTTGTTATTAACCATTGGTGCACATATAGGTAACCTTAAGGAGATGAAATGCAGTTGATCACATCAGCAAAGGATTAGAGGAAGCATCTCGTTAAAGGAATAGCTCCATGTTTGAATTGTCAGGTGGAGTGTGTTATGATGCTATCATGCAAGCCTAGGGAAAAATGCAACCTACGACATGAGTCAAGTCACTGATTTCCTTAGTCACCATATTTTCATCATTTGTATGGTGTGGGACACCAGATTCAATACAATCCTTATTAGCACCAGCGGGACCATAGGGATATGAATATGACTCTTCATTGGATAAATGTGAGAAACCAATGTAAGCATCTAGGAATAAGAGCTGAGATGACTTGAACATTGTTTCTAGTTGACATAACAAGAGAACACTAGCATCGAGGCATTCAGAGCCAAGATAACCATGAGTGCACTATTTTTGAAACAAACAAAATAATAGACAAGGAGATAGGACCAACCTCACCTTATGATGCAAGAGAGTAGGATCGAGGGATGTGTGGCTTATCTACCTGAGTGTGGAAGATCTTACCAAATACACCATACTATCTTGACATAAGGATCATTGGAACTACACCAACAAGAAGAAATCAAAGAAAACATAAGAAATAATTGATAACAGACAACATACAAGAAAATTGTTAGCAATCATTCAGTCTGTTTAACTTGTTGATGTGGGTGTTGAGAAACATCATCGTGTTTGTTGTTGTGTGTTATTGAGTTAATTTTGTGTATGTTATCTAATGTTGTGTTGAGAAACACAAGTTTGTCTAAAATAAAGTGTTGAGAAACATTGTTGATTAAGGTGTTGAAAATCACCAGTGTGTAGGTGGAAAACTGTCCAGAAAAGGAGATGAATTGTACGGACTTGACAAGTTGATCGACATGATGTTGAAAAACAAGAGGCCTACACAAGACCTAAAGGATGGCTTGAATCAGTGAAGTGAGGTGTTCCAAAAGGACTGGATTGACTTGATAGCTCAAAAAGTATGAAGGTCATCGCACGGGTGAGATAAGCCAAGCTACGCATTGATAGATGAAGAGTTGAGTTAAAAGTGACGTCTGTTTGCCAGGTTTTCACCATTTGGCAGAGATTCTATTTTTGCTACCAGGGCACCTGTTTCCAGGTTTTCACCAAGGCAATTTTTCTTGATTTTTCAATTTTTTTGTATTTTTAATTGACTCATCAAGGGGCCTGTTTGCCAGGTTTTCACCAAGACAACCATTTTTTCAAGGCTTTTTCCAATTTTTTTTGACCTTTTCTACTTTTTGTTGTTTTTGATATTTTTTTAGGATCATATATATGTACATGCTGCTGACCAATGAGAATGCTCAAGTGGAGAACTTCTTCAGGTGGAGAGTATTGATAGGATCTATAAAAGTATCCCCCTCTGGAGTTGACAGTTGGTAGGCCCCAGAGCCAAATGTTGCGGTGATCACAAAGGGACCCAACCAGTTGGGTTCAAACTTTCCCTTTTATTCACAATGTTTTTGATTCTTTGGATTCTCTTTAAGTACAAGATCTCTGACCTGAAATTCTCTATGTCTCACTTTCTTGTTGTAGCCTCAAGGCATTCTCTTTTTATAGACCCTCAGATGGTCGAATGTTGATTTTCTATGTTCATCAAGTAATTCTAGCTACTGGATTCTGGAAATATGATAATCTTTATCAGTAATGAGTCCATGTAGATTGACTCAGAGTGAAGGAATTTATACCTCAATGGGAAATATAGCTTCTGCTCCATATACCAAAGAAAATGGCATTCCCTGTAGGTGTTCTGATACTGGTTCTGTAAACCCATAAAGCTGGATTGAGCTGAAGGTGCCAGTCCTTCCCAGTCTTACTCACTATTCTATGCAAGATCTTTAATATGTTTTTGTTGGAGGCCTCAACCTGTCCATTCCCTTGAGGGTAGTAAGTAGAAGTATAGTGTTGGGTAATTTTAAACTTGTCACAAAGTTCATCCATGTCCTTATTCTTGAATTGCCCCCATTGTCTGTTACAATGGATGAGGGTATTCCTTATCTATAGATGATGTAATTGGGGATGAACATAGACACTTTCTTGCCTATAGCTGTAATCAAAGGGATTTCTTCAACCCACTTTGTGAAGTATTCAGTGGCAGTTATGATTAATTTGTGCCCACCAGAGGATGATGGATAAATCTATCCAATTAGATCAAATGCACATTGCTGAAATGGCCAGTGGGTAATGAAAGGTAATAGCTCACGTGCATAAGCATGAATCAGGTTATCATGAGTTTGGCATTTGTGACATGTTTTAGCAAAATTTATAGCATCATTTTCCATATAGGGCTAGTAATATCATGCATGTAGGATTTTCTTAGCCAACGAAAGGCCATTCGAATGAGATCCATAAACACCTTTGTGGACTTCCTCTAGTGCGCGCTTAGAATCATTGTGTTCTATACACCTATGGGGAGTACCATCAAGACCTCTTCTATACAAGTCGTCAGCCTTATCAGGTAACGTGAGGCATTCCTTATAAGGTTTCAATTTTTTATTTTTAGATAGGTCAGTAGGCAAGGTTTGACTATGGAGGTAAGAGTAAATATGAGCATAGCGGGAAGAATTGGTACCCACTAGGGAGAACATGACTTGGTATTTAGGGGAATCATAGGTAGGAAAAATGAGATCTTCCACCAGGAAGTCATAGCGAAAGTGGTGTTCTTCTAGTTGCAACATGGAGGCCAAGGTGGCCATAGCATCAGCTACTCAATTTTCTTCTCTTGGTATTTTCTAAAAAGTAACAAATACAAAGTATTTATTAAGTTCATCGATCATCCTTTTATATGGTAGGAGCTTGTCATCCTTTGTTTGTTACTAATCATTGATTTGATTAATCACCAGCTGTGAGTCACAGTAGATATGCAATTCAGTGATTTTCCATTCAATATCCATCTTTAGACCATTCACCAAAGCTTCATATTCTGCAATGTTGTTAGTGCAAGGGAACATCATTTTCTAAGCCTTGGGGACATTGTATCCTTGTGGTGTGATAAAAAGGACTCTAGCGCCAGATCCTTGCTACGTAAAAGATCCATCAAAGAACATTTTCTAGGTATGCTCCGTGAGGTGTAAAATGGCTTCATCAGGGAATTCAATTAGCAATGGTCATGTATCTTGTAAAGGAGCATCAACTAGGTGATAAGCAATAACCTATCCTTATATTGATTTCCTATCAACATATTCAGTGTTAAATTCACTCAGGATCATAACCCACTCGGCTAGCCTTCCGGTGAGAGTTTCTTTGCTTAATAGGTATTTGAGAGGATCTATCTTAGCAATCAACTTGACAGAGTGTGCTAGCATATAGTGTCTCAGCTTTTGAGAAGCAAAAACCACAACAAGGAAATATTTTTCAATGATAGTATAATTATGCTCCTATGACACCATGGTTCTGCTTATGTAATATATGGCTCTTTATTTTCTTGTTCCATCTTGTTGTGCTAGAAAATCTCCTAGTGATGTGTCAGTAGTTGAAATGTAAAAGGAGGAGATGATTTCCTGGTATTGGTGCCATTAGTATGGGTGGATTAGCTAGATACCCCTTAATTTGCTAGAAATATTTCTCACACCCTTCATCCCATTTGAATGTAACTCCTTTGTGCAGTGTTCTTGTGAAAGGTTGTGCCTTATCTGCGAGTTGGGAGATAAACCTTCTAATAGATTGGAGTTGACCTTGCAACATCCTAACTTGATTGATATTGTGAGGAGGTTGCATGTCCATTATTTTTGTTACCTTTTAGGGTCAACCTCAATTCTTTTTTCTGAAACAATGTACCCTATAAGTTTACCAAAAGTTACACCAAAAGCACACTTTTAGGATTTAGTCTAAGTTTGAATTGTTCCATTTAGTCTAGAATCCTTTCTAAATCTACTAGATGAGTAGCTCTTCTTGCTGATTTTTCTAGGGTGTCATCTACATAGTCTTCCATATTTTTGTGCATCATATCATAAAATATAGTAGTTATAGATCATTTATATGTTTCTCCAACATTTTTGAGACTGAAAGGCATGCCATTCCAACAAAATGTACCCCAAGCACATGTTAAAGTGGTCTTCTCTTGATCCCCAGGAGCTATTCTTATCTGCTTGTAACCACAAAAGCCATCCATTAGAGAGTACATCTCATAACCAGTTGCGAGGTCTACAATCATGTCAATATTAGGTAATGGAAAGTCATCCTTAAGAAAAGCCTTATTTAAATATCTGAAGTATGTGCAAACTTGAATGGACTTATCATGTTTAGTCACAATGTCATTGTTATAAATTCAATCAGCATATGCTATGGCACATATGAATTCAACCTTCAGTAGTTTCTCTAATTTTACTTTGACTAACAATGCCACATGAGGATGCATTTTGTGAAGCTTTTTCTTGACCGACTTGATTCCTGGAGAAATTGACAAGTGATGCATAATCAGATCTATGTCTAGTCCTATCATGTCTAAATAGGAACAAGCAAATTTGACTTTCTTTTTCATGAAGAATTGAATAAATTCTTGCTTTTCTTTCTTAGATAGAGACTGTGTTAGGTAGATTAGCTAAGGTACATCTATTGTTCCCAAATTTACTGCCTTTTTTGGTTCTATCAGTACTGAGGATCTTTCCTAAAAGTGATTAGGAAGGAGATCAAGTTTCCCATCCTCTAAGGCCTCAGAGAGGTTTTCACCATTGGATACACCTTTTGTTTTTACTATTTTTGGTTCTAATACTGCCACAAAGTGGTTTTCACCATCAAACTTTTTTTTCTTTTATCTTTTCTCTTTAGGCTGAGAAAATTGATGTCCCCCTCTATCATGTTCATGCTTGTTTCACTGGTGGAAGAGGTGAAAGGATGAATGACATTCCAGTAGCAGGCTAAGGTGTAGTCATTAGGAGTAGAAATCAAGTCTAGAGGTGTATCAGGGTTCCATTCAATTAGTTCAGGGTGAACAAGGGGTAAAGACCCAACGGTTTCCAAGGATAGCACAAAGTTATCTAGATCAAGGTCTTAAATAGGTAAGAGAAGGTCTGTGATAGCATTCTCTGAAGGACTACTTAGACTATGATTCATCTTAACACTACTAGCGGAGCTGTTGTTGGTAGCACATGGATTCAATCTGTTTTACCTAGCGTTATTGCGTTCATTCTTTTGAAGAGAAGACATCCTAGACAAAAGAGTTCTTAGGGGGATATTTTCAATCCTTGAGGATTGGATCTGTGGGTGAGGAGCCATATCTAGTTCTTGAAGATCTCAGAGGTCCCAAGTTGCTTCTTCTTCTACTTCATGATCCTATTGTTCCCATCGTTTATCTGTAAGATTATTTTTGTAACTAGTGGATGTAGGACCACCTCTATTTCTAGTTGGTGCAGAGTTGTGGCTAGAACGCTGGTCAAAATCCTAGTTTTGAGTAGCAGATGCGAGAGTATTTATAGGTTCCCTTCTGAAGCCCTAGTTGATGTTACGTGGAAGAGGCGACCTTTCCTCATCTTCAAAAGAACATTCATTATCTAGAATAAAGATGGGCTCTGGTTCAGGATGTTCACTTAGAGGTGAGCCTAATGCTCTAGCAATGTGAATGCTTTCTCCACGTAGGACGTGAGGTGCAAACTTGTGAACTACATCCACTTCAATGTACATGGTAGCATCATAAAAGGAATCCCACTCATACTCATTGGAGTCCATGTCAATTGAATGAGACAAGTCCAACATGTGTGTAGGAGCCACATTTTGTCCCCAGTTGGGATGTTGTTCTTGTGAAGTATTATCTTGATCTTGTGCATAATCAAATTGAATAGGAGCATGATCTTCATTCTCCAAATATCAAGAGAGATTCCTTGGGAGACTGAGATAGCTATTGTTTTCATGTTGCTGATTTGTTCCACATTGTGTAGAATCATCCTCTAATCTTTGAGAGGCATGAGGAGAAGCCTCCTCAATAGTGTATACCCTGTCATTTGAGACATGTGGTAAATCAATAACATGAGAGGTAAAATCAAGCTTCGCCCAGTTAGGATGTCTATCTTCTACATCTAGGTGCATGTCTGGTTGTTGAGTTGACATTTTGTTCTCATTTGTTGGAGCACTAGATCTATTTGGTTCAAAGGAAGCTCTGTGAAATGACGGAATGTAAGGTTCCCCCTAATATGCCACATTTTCAGCGGTGGCATGCATCAATTGCTTAAAAGGAAGAGGGATACACTCTTCTTCATCTTTAGTGTTTGTATCATATGCATCTATGCGAGAGCTACTAGGATGGACTTTCTTCTTATGGTACACCAAGATAGTCATGTCTGTGGGACTTCAAAATTCAGCATGAAGGGGTTCTATTAGACCTTTGCCTTTTCCTATGGGTCCCTTACCTTTGTATCCCATTTGTTTCATTATTTTATATCCTTTCCCGTACTTATGTGGGAAAAATTCCACATGCTTCACTTCATTATCTTGTTCTTCATCTGTGTACAACCATACAATAACAACTTTCTCTTCATTCTCTTTTGAAAGAGACACACATACCTTTACCATTCCAGTTCCCTCATGTATTTCTACTTGTTGACCATTTGAAGGTGGGAAGAATGAGGATGGAATACCATAAGATCTAAGAGATTTAGGAAGAGAAGTTAATTGGTATTATCCCATGCTTGTGTTATTGATCTTAAATTTTCCTCAAATATTTTCATTAGTGCCCTTTGAGCCACTTATGAAATTTGTGGTGCCTCCTTGTTGTGCGGGACGATACTGTCAGCTTGTTTCAAAGTATTGCAAGAGTAAGCATTATCATCTAGGATGGACACTTCTACCCCATTGTATAGAATTTCATGCACTGATGATAAGTAGAGGGAATTGCTTGCATGTCATGAATCCAAGTTCTGCCTAGCAAGATGTTGTATACAAGAGGAAAATCTAGCACCTGACAAGTAACATTTATTTCAATAGGGCCCACTCTGATAGGGAGCACCACTAGTCCTTTTGATGATCTTTCCTCCTCATCATATGCTTTGATAGTTATCTTCTTTTGAGGATCAATGATGTGTTAAGAAAAACCTAGCGATGTGACCAGCTTGAGAGTATAGATGTTCAAACCAACACCTTCATCTATCAAAATGCGCTTAACCTGATGTTTGTGAATTAAGACCTCTATGTGCAAAGGTTGATTGTGTGAGTTACTAAGGGCTTTGTCATCTTCTTTCAATAATGATAGATAATGGGGAGAATTTAAATGATTCACCATGGTCTGGAACCAACCAACATCAAGGTCTTTGGGAAAATTAGTTTCTAAAAGTGCAGTCTCAAGGATTTCCTTATGCGATGGTGAAAATTTTAGAAATTCTAGGATAGAGATCTAGGTGGGAGTCTTTTGTAACTGATCAACCAAATTTTAGTTCACAGTAGCTTGCTTTGATGATGAGGATTTTCTTGTTGGCGCAATGGTTTTCTTAGGTGTAGACACCACCCCCTTAAGAGTGACCTTGGATTGACCCCGAGTGATCACATTGGAAAAATTGCTTTCTTTGTCCTTAAAGATAATGACATTGATTGACCGGTTAGAGGATTCGAGCATGTGTATCACATTGTTAGTGTTGGTATAGGTATGATTCACTATGGTTCCTGGGGCTTTCGAGTATTCTCCTTTCTCATAAGATGGCAAAGGTTTCTTGAAGGATTTATGGTCATCGTTCAACCTGTAGGTACCAACTATGATAGTTGTATTGTCGATCAGATCTTGTATCACATGTTTCAGCTTCATACAATAGTTTGTCAAATGTCCTTTTTTCTTGTGAAACTCAGAGTAGTGATTGTCATTCCACCATTTAGGTTTTACCTCAGGATCCCAAGGTTTTGAGTTAGGTATCATGATGATCTTATTAGCAACCAATATCTTTAATGCATCTTCCAAAAGCTCTCTAAGAGGAGTAAAATTTTACTTGGGTCGTCGCATCCAAGGTGCCTTATCTTTCTAAGTGTCCTCAGTGTTCTTAGGAGCATTAGGAGTAACTAAATTATTATTGGCATCCTGTATGCTACTAGTAAGGTTGAATACTGGTTCCTTAGGTTTATACTCAAGTGAGTCAAATCCACCATTGTTAACCACATTATGATTCTTATTCCAGTATTTACTCTTATCCTTGTTATTGCCATTGCTAGAGGATTTAGCGTCTTTGTTCAAGGTGAGATCTCATTTCCTTATGAGATTATCTTTGATCCTCATAGCACTATCAACTTAGTCACTAAAAGAGGTGTGTTTTTACATCTGCGCTACATAATTCATCTCAGGAACCAGGTTGTTGATGAATATGTCAATCTTTTTTGGTTCAGGTATTTTGCTAGGATATCTTGCAAATATCTCTCTCCACCTCTAGAGGAATTTAACAAATGGCTCACCAATGTGTTTCTCAGTGTTGCATAGATTTAGCATTGTAAGCATGTGTAAGATGTTGTATGAGAAGTGCTGGATGAACCTTTGTAAAAGCTCATCAGATGTCTAAATACCAGGCGTGAGCTTTGTGAACCATTCCAAGGCTTGGCCACTAAGGTTGTGCGAGAATAGTCGCATTAGATATGTCGTCTCATGCATAAAATCCATACTAAGAGCACAAAATTCTCTTACGTGATCTTGAGGATCACCCTCCCCATTGTATTTTTTGTACTTAGGAATTTCAACCTTTGGGGGAAAAGGTGGCATGTGCAAGTTTTTAGTGAACGGGAATGGACATATAGACTCTAATGAGTATTTGATAGGAGGTTGTTCCTTCAATTTCTTTATTTCCCTCAACTTACATCTCATTTCTTGTAGCTATTGGTTGAGAATAGTAATAGTTGACTCATCTTCTTGTTGTATGAGTCCCTCAATGTCAAAGTTTGGTGGAAGCTTAACACTTGTTGATGCAAGATGCATGAAATAATTATCTTTGTCCAATTGCATAATAGTGTGCATCATCTTCTGAAAATTTTTGTCTTGTTGGAACTTCCTAATCTCTTCTGAAGTGGGCTCCTCTATGGAGGAATAGGCACTTATATGTTGACTCTGGTGGTCATATTGGGACCCCCAATCATAGGCCGACATATTTACTATCTTGTGAGTAAACTAATCAATTTGAGGTGTTGTTTGATAGGGAACTAAAGTCTCTTGTTTTAGAATCAAGATAAATTAGTAGGTTTCTTACAAGATGAAGGTCCTGGTGTGGTAGTATCAATAAATTTTCCCTTAGAATCGAGATCAGCCTTCTGACTCCTTGTTTGGACCATGTACGGAAATTCATGAATAACGTCTCTAGAGGATCAAGTTGTTAAGTCAATGTCAAAGCTCCAAAGATTTGTTTGACAGAGAAAAGTGATTGGTTGTTGAACTTGTATAAGGTATCATGTGTTGAGGCCTGGATACCTACTAGACGACACTTGTGACAAAGTTGATAAGTAACCAAGAACAAAGAGCCAATATGATCGAGATGATTGTGAGAAGCTAGGAAAAAGGAAAATGACAAATATAACCACCAGATTTGAAAGATGAAAAATACCGTGACAAGCTATGATAGTTGTTGCAAAAGTGTGACCAAATAAAAAATATTTCAATATTGGACTGGTTTTAGCTTAGGTCCCATACGAAAATTCATGAGTTTTCATACAAAAATACAATGGTCCTCATACCAGTTTCTACCCTCTAATTGGTTTGTCATACGATAAATGTAATGGCATGAAATGACAAAAGATTCTGGAATAGTTTGCCACTTGTGCGTGAAAGATTTTGGACAATATTGTCTATTTTTTAAGGTGAAAATATTGACATTTACTATTTTCTATTGTCAAAGTGTTCTTTAATGTAGAATATGTCAAGTTCAAGGTGTACACGAACAAAGAGTTAAAAACCAAACACTTTATATCCTATAGTCAAATTGGCTTAGTATCACAATCTTTTCCCACACTTGATATTCCTTCGCCTCATGGAAAGTGATATTGGCTTTTACCAGGACTATGCACGTTATGGGTTTTGGAAAGAGACTCAATGCTTGAATCTAATAACCTCCCCTATGCCACATTCATGCTCTAAAATGTCCTTGGGAATACATATGTTCGGTGTAAAATCTTGGGGTGATCCGGGTAAAGTCCACTTAGATTAATCCTTACACAAAGATTATGATACTTTTGGAGGTAGATCAGGTGGCTTCTATCTAAAAGTGTCTATTGAGTACATTTGTTCATGACTACCCCTTGTAGTTTTGCAAGAAAAATTAAGGCTTATAGCCCTACAAGAACCCAAAATGTATAGTCTTGCATGCAAGATTGAGACCTCTCGACCCTACACAAGTTGAATGTATCTCCCTTGTAGTCTTGTAAACAAGATTAAGACCAAGATGGACCTACAAGTGCCAAGTAAAATGTAGTTCTTGCTTAGCAAGATTGAGGAAACAAGGTCCTACAAGTGAAGAGGCATTAGAGATAGAAAATAGCCATGTTTTCCCTCTCTTTGGATTGAAGGAAGCATTTGATTATAGTGGTCTGGAAGTAGCCAAGTCCGCTTGTTCCCCACTTGGGTCGATCCCAAAAGATTTCTCTCTTGGCAAGCCCTCTAAAGGTAAATTCAATAAAAGTAAATGGATATCTAGTAGAGGTCAAGATTTCTGATTTTCCAAGAGGAAAAGAGAATACTCTCCTACTCTATAGCGTCTCCCAAACACATCAAGCACATGTTCATTTACCAAAAGAAAAGTGTTACTTTCTCAAGTTCAATAAAACATGTTTGGGTTTTTTATTCTCAAAAAGAGAAGATCATACTCCCTTAATGTTTATTCTTACCAAAACAAACAACACCCTAATTAAGCTAGGTGCCTAAGAAATCCACTAAGAAGACACATGTTTTGTTTAGTTGATGTAATCTCAAGGTAACCTGCAAGGACAATCGTCAGTAGTATCAACTCTCCTTTTGCAAGTGTCCTACAAGCACAAATCGTTAGTAGTCTTAGAAAAATAGTGTGAAAGTGTAACTTTGTTAAGTGAATCTTCCTCAAAATGTCTTGCAAAAAACCAGTTAGGCTACAAAACCAGATAGTAAAAAGATCATAAAAAACATGCAAAAGGTTAGAAAACCAAAATCAACTTGAGAGAAACCCTAAAAATTCTTTCTATTTTCCAAACGACAAAGTACAAAATACAAACTAGCAGTGAAACTCATATGACAATACATCAACTGTCATACGACAAACCAGGTTCTGACAAAATACCCGTACGACAAATATAATAGCTTGAAATGATAGAAGACAAAAAATGAAATCTCATACGACAATATACCTATTCCCAAATGAAAAATTACTTTTCTGAGATTTTTTTTACAACAAAGGACAAACAACAGTACGACAGAAAGCGCAGTTTCGTCAAAAATATGTAGAAAATCATGAAAATGAGGCAAAAATGCAACTTTCTACCCCACGGTGGGTGCAAAAAATGTGCGTGGTAAAATGTGTGATCAATATCTGCAACCAAACACTTCAATAAACTATTATATCAAAGGGTTATTGAAAACATAAGATTCAAATTACTATCATAAAACTTTAGAAAATGACTTATTGCTTCCTAGTTGAAGCGAGTATGATTCTCATGGATGTCCATCAGATTGGGAATAGAGATATTGGTGACTTGAATACTCCAAAATGGAAGATTAAAAGCAAAGAAGATGAGCAAGATGCATAGACTTGCATGCTTTGCTCTCAAAACTTAGAAAATAAAAGGTGCAATGAGCTATCAAACTATGAATGATATTGAAACTAGAATGCAAATGCAAGCTACTAAAGTAAGAAAAATGCATCTACTATTAAGCTATGAAAGGAAACTAGAATTTCATTAAACTAAGAAATGAAGCTAACAATGCAAGAATACAAGCAACTACTATGAAAGCAAAGAACTAGGAATGCACTAATGAGCTCTAGAATGAAAATACCATTATAACTTACTCCAAATCTTCTTGTTATGAATGAGCAAAGGGAGCCATCCTTTTTATAAGAGATTCCAAGAAATGAGTGGTTAAAATTAAGAGGCAAAAGAGATTGATCAATGGTGGAGATGCAATTTCCCTCAATCCATGTGAGATGATAAAGTGATTTTGATTGGTCAACTTTGTGGAGGATAAGACAAAATTGGTATTTTCCCTTTTATTTATTTTATTTTGATTTTTGAGTGCACACCCATGTGTGAATGGGTTCAATTTTTGAACTTTAGGAGTTTTTGATTTATCCCAATGTTTTATGCTTTTTTGGGTTTACACTTTGATGTTTCATGATTTGATTCAACAAGTTAGGATTAAAATTATATAAGAAAGTTTGATTAAATGCTAAATAATTTAGATTCTAGCGATAATGTCTTAGATTTGGGATTTATTAAGATCAATTATTTGAGAAAAGGGGGCCATGGGTTTGCTAGACCATTTTTAGGTGATTAAACATTCCATTTATAGATAACCGATGAAGTATCTAAATCAAGATCATTGATCTAGATTCATCACTTTTGCCGCTTAAGCATCCCTAATTTTGATTGGTTGCATTTCTTGTATAGGGATTAATGATCTCATAAATAACGCATAATTAATGCATTAAATATCTTCAAAAATCTTTAAATGATACATAGAAGTCATCCAAAATGGTTTACCTAGGTGTTTGTGCCATTCCAAACACATAACAAAACAAATTGTCTCACTCGACATATGTAAACTCTGATGCGCGGTCAAAACTGTCACTCGACATAGACTGTCTATGAAAATTGACAATCATTCTTCTCGACAACTATTGAGTACTCAGCGACCACTGACTTGCTCGATAGTAACTACTGCTTGGTTAATACATAATATTTACACAAGTCATTTACATTTCTTGGCCTTCGTGGGATGGATCGATCACAGTGATGACCTACCAACTTGCCTTGATTATGACTAAGTGTGTGACACTAATAGACAACATAACTAATTCTATGACTTAGTAGGTTACCTTCAAAAACCCTAAAGATACACTTCTTTATGCTCAATGAAATACAAACATCTTGACATCTTTTGAACACTTTGTGCAAGTCTTCTACACAATTTGTTTGGTCCTTAAAAAAGACAATTAGATAATCTATATAGATGATAATGCTTTTTAATACTAACCCTTTGAATATTATATCCATCGTGCATTGGAAGGTTGTGCCAACATTGATTAATCTGAACAACATATAATGGTTTGTAAACATCCACCATTTTGTAATGAAGGCAGTATTGAGCCTATCATCTTCTTGTTACGTGACCTGATTATATCCTAAATATCCATCTATAAAGGACAAAATTTAAGAGCTATTAATGATCTGCAATACTTCAACCAGTGAAGGGAGAGGGTAGCTATCCTTTTCAGAGGCTCGATTCAGATTCTGACAATCTACAGACAATATTATTTCACCATCCTTTTTTTGTATTGGGACCAAGTTCACTACCCAAGTGGAATCCCTTAAACTAGAAATATTATCTTTGTGTCTAGCAGTTTCTATGCCTCTTGCTAGATCAAAGGTTTTTTCAAAGCATTAACATGCCTTTACCTTTGTCTGAAAGGTTGAATTATATCTTAATAGGGATGGTATGTATAATTACCAATGTATTATACATCTTCAACTCTTCATATCTCCATGTAACGACATCCCTATACTCCTAGAGTAGTTGCGAGATGGCTCTCTTTTCTTGACCAACGCTAACCTTCCCAATAAGTACTTCTCTTCACTCTTCTTTAGTACCAAGGTTATGGGTTTCATATTCATCTCATTTTGGGGAAACATTCACTTTCCTTCTCATGGGTCTCTCATTTGAATCAAACATTTTTTTGTAATGCCACCATACCTTTGGGGATAACATTGGTTTTCAGGTTTAGGATCCCTTCATCACTGAGCTCTTTTTGTTCATTAGATTCCTCATCAATAATCTAATTTTTAAAGACTCCACTATATGTAATGAATTCCAAGATGTCTTTATCATCTTGGAACACCTATAAGTTGGTAATATTGTCAGGGATTTTTAGGGCAGAAATAAGCTCTACTAAAAACCTATTCAACTTTGACTTCTCCTTGGGCTTTCAAGAGCTAGCTAAGACTATGACGGTATCAACAACACTATTTTTGTGTTTCAAAATATATCTAATGTTGAACGCCTCAAAATCCTCGATAAGATCCCATATATTCTACATTTAATATCCTTCTGGCCTTTTTCCATTGAAATATTAAAAATACCTAGTTGGAGGAGTTTGTTCATAAACTGACTTTTTGAAGTTATTCTTTTGGTTTCAAACTTTCTTGAAGTTTTTCTTCACTTCTTCTATCTTATTAGATTGATTATGAACCTCTTCCTTATTCTTATCACTAATATTATAATTTAAAATTTTCCCTTTTCAAAACCAAGACCACCCTTATCCCTTTGTGATTTTTAATAATTGAGTATCTCATCAATGGTGTTACTACCATCTTTGAATTTTAAGATTTTATCAATATGCTCTTTTGCATCTGTCAATTATTTTCTTAGATAAAAAATATCCTCTTCAAGATTAGTGCACTTAATATGCTTGTTATGAATTTTTTATTTCATATAATTGATAGTTATTTTCTCTTCCTTACATTGTAATTTTAAATTAACTATTTCATATTTTGCCTTTTTTATTTTGTTCTTATATTATTTTTTTGCTTCTATTTTAGGCTTTAACTTGATAATTTTCTCTCTACCTTATTGAATTTGATCTTATATTCTTTACATTTTGTCCTCGCAACATCTGTGTCCTCAAGAGAAAACTGGAGTTCTCCATCAAGGTCTAATTCATAACCATCAGGGTTAATATCCCTTCCTCCTGCTTTTGTTTCTTTAAGATTTTTTTAGAAAGATTGTATTGTTGATCTTTGCTTTAGACCCCATGTGTGCAAGTGGAATATATAATTTTTGTTGTCAAACTATTTTTAGGAACCTTTCCTTGATACCAAATGTTGAACACATCAGAATTCTACAAGTTAGGGGGACTCAACATATTATAAAATTTAAATTAATCAATTTTCAATTTTCCCTTTTATTTATATGCCTCATAACATCTCAAAACAAAAATTAGGTTTACATCAATAGACCTATAGAAGAAAATGTGTAGTATCACAAAGGTCAGCCTCAAACCAATTAAACCATGATATATAGAATAAAGAAGATGGTATATCGAACACATGTGACCATGCAAAGAGGTAACTTGGTGTAGGAGATGAAATTTGAATTTAAATAGGAATGCAATAACAAGTAAATACACTCAGACTACACTAAATCAAAATCACATTTATGCTAAGACAAGAAAGAGTAAAATAAACTCAATAAAAACTTACAAACCTTCACAAACCCTTTGGAAGCTCTATTGATGTGTAGATGTGTTCAAGATGGATGAATGTGTTCTCACTAGTTATGCTCAAACTTCAAGTTTTGGATTTGGAAGGAATTTTTGCATTAGGATAATTTGGATGTGTTTTCTTTGAATCTAAACTTGCATGATAACATTACTCAAAAGATGGATTATTTGTGAGGATAATGGAACCCTCAATCTATAGGCTTGGGGAAGGAAGAATGAATGGTGAATATTGAATGGTGAGGAAGGGATAAGATGCATCCAAGAGAGAGCACATGGATTTCTCTTTCTCAAATTGCATAGCATTCTGACAAGCATCGTAATGAGAGTGAATGAGGAGACATTGGGGGTTGGGGTAGATTTTACATAAAGGCATATCTTCTCTCACATCCCAAAGGTCAAGGTTGGGGAATGTGACCATTTTGGAGAGTGTGAAGGGAATGCTGGAGAATGTGAATGAATTTGGAGAAGTGGGAAGAAGGAATAAAATATTCCTTGGAGGGGACAAATGTGTAAGAGGGTGTAAGGGAATTTAAGGAAGAATTTATGACATGTGGATGGGAATTGGAGTGTGATGGGATCAAATTTGACTTTGGTTTCCTAATCCTTTTGATTAGGATTGTGCAAAAGATTAAGAGAGGATTAGGCTTAGATTAGTGGGCAAGTGGGCTTATTAAGAGGATGTGATGGGAGGAGAGAGAATGAATGGAGGGATTTATCAAGTGAATAAGTGTATTTGCTTAATTAAGTGAGGATTACTGTGTGCAAGTGGATTGGGTTGATTTGGAATCATGGGTTAGGTGGTTGGTGAGTGATCAAGTGAGGGTTAAAGTTAGGATCCACTTGCTTGAATATAATTAAATGGTTTATTTAATTCTAAGTGGAGAAAAGAGGCTAAAATAAATAAATTTAAATAAACAAATATGTTTATTTAAATTAAAAGAGGAAGGGGGATTTAACTAATTAAATTGTTATGGGTTTCCATTAGATTAATTGGGGTATATCTAATTAATTTAATTAATTAAGCTAGAAGATTAAAATAATTAATTACATAATACATAATTACTTAATTAGTAATGTGTAGGATAGAATTAAATTTTATTTAAAATTGATTAAACAAATTTAGGTGTCTACACATGGTCCTAAAATATTCTCATTATGTTGGCACACTTGATTCAAGATCCAAAACATCATTCACAACATTTCAACAACCCTCATTAGGTCGGATCAAACATACAACTCTTTACGAGTCATCCCTAACACATGAATCAAGAAATATTATGAGTTGAAGATCAACTTAGATCATAAATATACCCCATATGCATCTCAACACATCCTCCAAGGCAAATGAAATAGGTCATAATCAACCACAAATGAAGGAGCTCATATTGTCAACCCAAGTATCAATGGCACTATCAAAACTATAACTATTTTCCTTTATATCACCAGGGAGAAACCAAATCCACCATGGGCCAAGATGAAATCAATGTGAAGAATTAAAATCATCCATAAATTTGTCTCCTAAACTGAGTAATCATTAAGTGTTGGTGAAAGAGGATAAACCAACTAATTAGATGGAAATAAAGCATCCTAAATAAATTGTGACTATTCAAAACATAGTATATTACCATGTGGTAATTTAAAATATCTAAAACTCATATGGAGGAATACTTATACTATTTTCAACATGTTCCCAAATCTACACAAGGACATCTACAACTATGGAAACACATGAAGCAATGTAGTGATTAAATGAGACACAAAACCTTGTTAAACTATAATCCAGAGAATAGATGTGTGTAACTCTCTCTAAAATAATGTGTATGAATTGAAATCTAGGAATTAGGCACCTTATACACTAAAAATATTAACTCTAAAATCACACAACCAGAATATGCAATGTAGTAGAGTGCATACTTGATTACCAGTTCATATAAGTGTGAAAATATTTTGTTCAACACTTTGAAATATTTTCCTAACAGTGAAAGTATGATTCCAATCTTAAATTTCAGGCAATTGACACCTTAATCATGTAGCGATTAAATATTTTAATAATATTTCATAATAAAATCATAAATCATATGTAACAATGTGCTATCAATCATTAGGACGTTCAGGTAGCCATGGATACAAATGATAGCCTTCTAGACTACCTATTATTATATTGATCACATGTAAAATTATCTCCCATACATATCATTCTATATCCATCATATTGATCCCATACATTCATTTTCCTCTCCCATTATAACACCATGCCACACCTATTTTCAACAATCCCCCCATATTCTGACAACCATGACATTAAAAAAGCATCAATGACAATGAGCTGATATTTGAAATCAATGACAACAAAAACCAACATATGGGTCTTGGAATTATGGTCATTTCAAGTACCCATTGACAGCTACAATTTCATGAAAGAAAATCCCTCAACAATGGAGAAAAAGAGAAAAACACTACAGGAAAAAAACTCTTATCCAAAAGAGAGAAAACTAAAAATGTTGAATCAACTCAGCCTCCTCCCTATTTAATCAATATCAAAACTCCCCAAAATAATGTATTTTATGGTATTCTCCCATAGCATTCATGGTAGAATAGAAGGTAGATGCAAACACTTGAAAATGAACTCTAATCGTAGACATGATCAAGAAAATATAGTCCTTATCTTCTTTGGCATGATGACATCCTTTTGAATATAAGAAAATCAACTTCAACTTTTCAAGGAAATCTTGAATAGTGAAAAATGCATATGGAGAGAGAGAGAGAAGTGAGACCATCTTCAAGTTGGAAGATTCTAAACTCACTAACCTTACCATACAACTTTGTAAGTTCATATGACACCTCTTTATATGTTTGACCCTCATTAATATGAAACAACTGATTATTTTACACATGGATATTGGTGAGTCCTTTTACCTCATCCATTTTGTTTTGATGAACAAACTATATTGAAACTTGCAACCATACAATGACAATTTTCACATAACTTGCATGATAAATCAATTAAATAAGTGCTCAAAATTTACATGCAAGAGAATATAATACACACCCACAAAAATGTGACACAAGATATCACCTAGGGAAAACCTCATGTGCAAAAAACTTAGCCTCCAAAAGCATGCATCATCCATGTATTATTTTTCAATGCAACATTATAATACATCCATGAAATCCTTTTAAACCCTAGCCATCAACAAGCTCTCCATGGGAAAGAGAATGTAACCACACATCCCATGCCATTCTTCCGACTTTATCAAATTCTACCTTAGCTAAAACTGAAACAACTACCCTTGTGGTTGCTTTTATAGAAATAAGCTCCTAAAAACCACCAAGTGGTATTACATAAACCATGTGATACCTAACCCCTTGACCCCACATTTAATATTGGTAACTTTAATAATTCTATTTCTTTAAGATAAAATAATTACAATAATATAATATTACAATGTTACAATAAAACATCAAGTAGTCCAAAGAATATTCTAAAAGAATCTCTACATGTTGTATATCCATCTAGGTGCTTGTAGGTACAACATTACATAATAAAAAAAATATTACAATAATAAAAATTATTATGCAATGTGTACAACGCCTATTTTCACAATATTCTCCCACTTGTTGTATACATTGAATAAGGTTCAATAAGTAGGTGTAAACATAAACAAGGGAATAATTCCTCTAGCCACATATACCATCATGAATCAAAGTGCTCCATGTACTTCATCAATATACATGCAACAATAAATAAAGTGACCATAATCTCATGCATGAGTGATCTCACCCTCCAACATGCCACTGTCATAGGACATACATAAGAGGCCATCAAAAGATAAATCCACACAACTTGTCGTAAATAAATCATAATTCCTATCTCAACTAATATCCTAAAGACTAACACTCAGTCCAAAGGTAACAACATGCATTGGACATATATATCAAGAATTAATATCAATAACTAAAATAGCACCCATACCAAGTGCTAACACATCTAACTATACATGCCTCCAATTTATACAAAAACATAACAAGTGAACCCCATATCATCGACACATATAGCTTGTAACATGCAACCACTTGATCCAAGTACAATATTTGTCACATGCACACCTATAAAATTCCACTGCATAGGTAAGTCAAATATGAAAATAATCAATGAATCCAAAAGATCCACTAAAACATCATATAGAAAGGGTAACCATAACCAGGTAGCACCAAGTAACATCCACAATAATATGTAACACAGAAAATAATAACCTACAAGCACACCTCTCATAATAAGTTTGTAATGCTCTCTTATGCTCTCTTATGAAAGAGAGAAGTAACCTCCATGCCATCTTCCACATGAAACACATAAACAAGTGAACACATAGCTCCAACCAACCTTAAATATAATGTAAGTGAAATTGAACATCTAGGAAGAAAACCAAGAACAAAAGAGAAACATTGCAAATCAAAACCTGTAGCATGTCCTTCTACATACACCTCTAAATTCAAACTTGTGTCAAGTATGATCTCCTCCATTGAACTCAAAACAAGAAGCCATAAAAAAAACCAAACCTATTTAGTTTCTTAGACCAAGACAACATATATATCATGTAATCAACATGGATGTAAGAAACTCGTAACCAAGAAGATCAAACCAATACCATTCCCAATCCAAGGAATACACCCAATAAACCATCTCCTAAACTCAATCATAAGTGAACTCTATCATAATATGAACTCAAATATACAAGGACATAAACAATTCCAAGAATCCTCAAGCTGAATCCTCTAAAACCAGAAATCTATCCATATTGATGACATGTAACTGATTAAATGTTTGATAATGTTAAGTTGAAGATGATGCAAAACATTAAATCAGTTAATGGTTTGTATTGTCATTGATGTCAACTTGATATCATCTGTATAGTCATGTACATAATTCCAAAGACTTCAAAGAATCAATGGAACAATGATTATGCTTTCGACAATGCATAAACGTCAAGTACTCACTAAGTGATAGACAACACCGACAAAGTGCACACCATCGGTAAAGATAGAGAAAAAGGTCACAGTGATACCCGATGAGCAGAAGATAGTGTTGCTTGATGAAGTAGAATCACAGGATTCCCGACGAATAGGAGATAGTGTTTCTCGATGGATGGAGATCCTGAAACTAACTGGAGTTACACCGACAGAACTGGCAATTGTCACCAACGATGAACTACATAATTGACCGACAGAATAGAGAGTTCAAAAAATAACAAAATATCTAGCTGGAAGAGATTAAGGATAGACTTAACTAGTTGTTTTATTCAACCACAGTTAAGTAATTGATTTAAAGAAGATTTATACAGTTGGCAAGAAGATAACTACGAGATAAATCAGGTTTTAAAGTCGTAAATCAAATTGATTGGATTGTTTCATGCCAAGAATCAAGAATTAAGGAATATCATGTCTATATAAGATACAAGCATAATTCATTTCTGTAAGCCATCAGATACACAGAAGGGGAGTGAATAGAAAGAGGATGCTGAAGAGAAACTGGTGAAGGATAAACTTCATATAGTCCTGATCAATCAAGCTGAGGGAGAGCTAAAGAATTTTGCAGACATCGACGAACAATGAAGCACAACATAACAGAGCAGAAAGTGTGGAGGAAAAGGATTTGAATTGATACATTGATCAGAGAGGTATTGTACTTAAATAGATATGAAAATCTGCAATTCAAAGTTGCATTAGAAACAGGTCATAGTGTTTCAGTTTAACCATTGAAGCATCAAGTCTCTTAACAGAGCAGGACTTAACATTCTTCTATAATTGAGGTATATCCTAATAGATTTCCAAAAAGGTTGATTCATGAAAGTAGCATTGAATTTTCATAAAGCCTATTGAAAGCCTAAGAAGAAGGTTGAAACAAGGATGGTAGCAAGATTTGCCTAAAGCCTATTGACAGTCTAAGAAGGAGGCGGATTCAAGGATGGTAGAAAAATAGATGCCAGATACTAAGTGAAAACCTATATGTAAAAAATCCTCTAATAATGTCACACTTAACAGTGTGTTTTTAACCTTTAACAGGGTTGGCTCCTAACAGGGCTCACTTCAGAAGAGTGAAAATTTGGGGTACTGGTCCCAGTGGTTTTTTCCCTTAACAGGGTTTCATGTTAAAATCCATGTGTTATGTGTGTATGGTTCATTACTTTATTGTTTTACATTTCACATATGCATTTCTGGATTGATTGGTATACTCTGCATATTTACTGAGTATCGGTAAATAAGTTTTACTGCTTATCGGTAATCAAGGAGAATAAGGACAGACAAGGTAAACTGACAGACAGTTAATTATTTCAAGTATTTCACGGCATGCATCTTATAGGGACTTAATAATATAAGGTGTATTTATTGGTGGATTAAATTTTAAAGGATAAATTTTGAGGCCACTGATTCACCCCCCCTCTCAGTTATTACTAACACATATCTCAAGATTTATATCTATGAAAGATAAGCATAAAACATAATGCACCTAAATTATAAACAATGGGCAATACCTTTAAAGTAGTAAATTGTTGATTAGAACAAGAGTGGGGAATTAAAAATCTCATCAAGATATCCAAGACACCATGACTCATCCAAGAACACCCTCCTCTCAAATCCATACCAAGTGATTTTTCCTTGGCCTTTTCATTAAAATCATCAATCGTCTCAACACATATCTCTAATCACATGAGAATACTAGCATCGCCTATGTCTCCAAGTATCAATGAGCACATCTAATTATTCAAATAATGCTAAAATCCAAATCCAATATATAACCATCATGAAGTAACCAAGAAAATGACCAATGAGAACAATACCAAGAAACTAAACCAAGATTAAATTCAAAGCTCAAATCACAGAATTAGGAACATAAACATGACAACATGATCTAACCATATCCTCCTAGGAGATAAAATGGTCCACATGAACATATAAAATAGCCACATCTTCCCAAATCTCATATATAGAATAAAGAATACATCATGAACTGATAATAAACCATCTTATCAAATAAGGATAACATGATAAATGAAAGCCTAAACCTCACATCAACCAAGGACCCCTCGAGTCCTCAATATGTCAAAATATCTAATCATCACAAAGATAAACATATCCTCCTATTGAACTAACAAATATGAAGTACCCTTCTACAATAACATTATCTAAGCCATCCTCTCAAATCTACAACAATAAAGAAGATCATCTACTATCCAATGGTAAATTCACATCCCTACCAACAACTTCCACTTAACTATGATACCGAGCCAAACATGAAATAATGATAACCATATCATAAATAAATATATTATAGGTCTATACAAAAAACTAATATGTCATTATCATCAAGTTAAATCGAGATCTCCAAACCAAGAAAATACAAGATTGCCAAAAAACAATCAGGAACCAATCTTACATTACCACATCATCACTATCAAAAGATCCCATTGAAAGTGTAATCAAGTTATCCATGACATCATGATAAACCATCCTCTACATGAGAACTAACCAAGGAAACATGTCATCAAATAAATTAAAGTACATGTTGATCCTTGAGAGGGCTCACACCCAAATAAGGACAGTTGGGAAGTTATACAACTGACTGCATTTTGTGAAATGACCTCCAAGATTTTAGAATTTGGCTCTTCATTTTTTGGCGAAAAGGAAAGGGGTAAGAAAAATTTTATATATAAGCTAAGATAAAAGGGGAAATTCACCAATGCAGTGCTTGTACAACACTTTAAGAATTCTTTAGATAGCGTTCAAAACACCTTGAACTATTTTGGTTCAGAGATTTATTGCCCTTTATATAAAATAGAAACAATGTATCATATACCCTTCATGGTTGGAAAAGAGAAAAAACACATAAATTTAATAGGACATAAAATATAATATTCAAAACCTAGCCTCCAAGAAGCATCTACAAAGGTCTAAATAAAGGCACAAACCTCCCAAGGGAAATATGTCTCTAAAAAGAAAGACACGATATAAGAGAACCATTTCCAAATGGAATCCAAACAAAAGACACACTAATGTGTTTTCCTCATTTAGATATAAATAGTTCTTATAAGCGCCTAATGAGAGCACAACTACTTGTGGGGTTTATCCTCTTGAGAAGTAGGCTACAATTGATACAATTCTTCCTCCATTCTAGAGAAAATGTAAGAGAGAAAGAGTCGCATGATCCATTATTTTTTAAGATAAATTAAAGATGAAAAGACTGACATAAGTAAACCAGACTATACATGACATAAATAAGCACATGATAGTTTTAATTTTAAAAGGAGAGAGGTAACTATGGCCCAATATCCATACTTTATTAAGAGAAAATATGGTAAGGCTAGAAATCAAGCCACAAATTAAAAATGTTATAGACCACATCTCAATACTGATAAATAGTAGCTCTTGGAAAATAATTAAAATGTTCAACTGCTAAAAAACCATCTAATGAGTTCTAATGTTTTATTCTGATTCTCAGAAAATAAGAATCTCCCATTTTACATTGCAAGCAAGGTTTTTAAAGATCTAACCCCTTTTCTTTTATAGATTGGTTGCACAATCTTCTAACCATTAAAACAATTACAACCATCTTCATGCCAAATATTTTGACATCATTATTTTGATGTGTAACCAACACGGGTGCTAGTTGTGCTTTTACAATTTGTTATTCAATTGGCATAGGTGCTTTTTATAACTAAGTTTTCATCATTTAAAGATCTTAAACAAGTTCATTTTTCACAGCGAACAACCTTCTCTTGACACTTCTCATAGTTTTCCTTTAAAATTTGTCCCACGATGTCCTCCAAGAATATTCTCCATTCATACGGCATGGGGTTAGTTGTTTTGAGAGATAGGACTGTGTGCTACCATGTATCATGTGGGTGGGTGATCTTGAGAGTGTTTTAGAGATAATACCTTTGGGTTCCATCATTTTGATGCATGTCTAAGGTGCGAGTTATGAGGAAGGCTCAAGCAAAGATGCTTAAAAGTAAATGTGAAGCTTCCATGTGTTTGCGGTAGGAAGGGGAAACCTTAGATAATGAAAATGAAGTTAGGAATTCAATTGCTATAGAGAACATCTAAAAATTTGGAAATTCATAGGGGACCCTAGGTTTCTAAGGGAAAAATTCAAAATCTTTGGTAAGATGATCAGTCCTTATCCATTGAACCAATTGAAACTTCAAAAGATCATATATGGTATCTTAGATCAAATCTTGATGAAAAAAAATGTGCCCAATTTTTACACGCATAACATCATCTCTACTGACCATTCTCTTGTAATAAAAAAAATTCAACATAAGAAACCTTAAGAAGATAAAATAAAGGTCATCTCTCACCAAAAATTGCAGCACAGACAAAACATGCAATAGGACCTTCTTGAAAAGAAGAGCTAAGAGTTTTTTGCACCATGGAAAGAAAGAAGAAACTTGTAACCAGAGACAACCAACTAAGGGAAAAGAACCTTGCTAGACAATCAAGGAAAACGTCACTACATATCAAGAAAAAATAAAAAAATGGGAAGTAATCTTGATTTATATGGAAGAGAAAATACATGAATTCTGTAGGTTTATAACAAAAGATTAACAATGACAATAGTTAGATTACTAACTAAAAAATCAAGAAATTGGGAAACTATCATCCCATCACACAAGATGACTCATCTGTTCATTCCAGTGCATGCATGTGTTTTAATCTTTCCCCTTGTAAGATAGTTTTGGATGAAATTAATTCTAATACTAACCTGTGTAGTTGGAGTTATTTCTGAAAGCCAACTGAATAGAGCCTTTTTAATAGATAGATGTTCATAGCCTCAACAAGGATATTTCCTTGAATCCATATAACATAGCTCTACTGTCAACCAAATGTCCATAGCCTTGATACAATTACCTACATAACCTGAGTTTTTGTTACCTTCAAATTTTTATTTTTTCTTTCTTTCTTTTTTTAACCTATTCTCTTTTAACTATATGAACAATGAAGTCCTCTTCAGGTTGGAATCAAGTTGGTAGTGAGAAATGCCCTTTAGATTTTTCACTTAGTACGAGTCTGGAAATAAACTATCACTAACTCATAAAAGTAATTAATGGGTAATTATGAGAAGAATTTAACAATGACATCACATGTGCATGATATGACATATAATAAATCAACCACCTTGATTTAAGAGTTAGTAATCTAAGAATATCAAAGATAATATTTCAATGTAAACTATAAAATAAATGCATTTAATCCTTTACAAAAATTGAGGAGTATGAAACCTTTATCATCTGTGTTTTCCAATAGGCAAAATACATACATTGAATGTCAAACAAAAGAATTACATCCTTGAGAAGCAGTCCCAATACATCAAGGGTCACTTTGTCATAATGACTTGCCAAAAACAATAAAAGTTATAGCATGTGAAATGACCTCCAAAATTATAATCTAGGCAACATTATAATTATAGTAATTTTAGCTATTTACTCAAGTGGAATTTTTATTAGCAAAGAGAGTGATGTAATGGTGAGGTGGCTAAGGGACAATTGATGCCATATTTCACAACATAGGGGAAACCTACTTCCTCAAACTCCAAGGACATTTGACAAGGTAAAATTTCAAGATTGAGTATCTAATACATAATTCTAGTAGAAAAATATTAACTCATATCAATTTGGATTACTACCAAGCCCCACATTCAATCCTCACAAACCCAAGTTTTCCTTCACAATGACATTATGCTTCATAGGGCTACAAACACCAATAATGGTTCACTGTTTCAGAAGGATCAAAATGAAATTGGGAACACCTTATATCAAGTAAATACAAGATATACAAACCCTTTACAACTCTCAAGAATACTGGTTACTCCAATTGCTATACTTTCCCCATAACAAGGCCTAGACTCTAGAAGCCCTCCAAAATGACAATTCTCGTCATAATATTTTATTAAGACATGATATCAACAAGATAAGAAGCTTTTGGGATACCCTTTTGGAATTTATTAACCATATTAAAAATTACCAATGGTTTTATTTGGAAAAAACAACCCTATAATTGACTGGTAATGTACCACCTAGGCCTAATTAGCCCTCTTTTCCAAAGCAACTTGGTGAAGGTTTTCTTCCAAACTTCTAAAATGAACTCCAATGGTTAGGAAAAGTTTTAAATAGTCTAGAAATTATTTCTTCCTGAGAAATAAAAAAAATGTCAGGGTTCTTGAAAGATGAGGGCTCTGCAAGTGGGCACCATCCCTATGTACTTCAATCTCTATGCCCATCTTGTAGGCTTTCGTTGGTTTTGTGGTGTTTCTCTTTTGTTGGCTGGGATTTGTTTCCTGTGTGGTGTAGTGACTGGTGTTTGGTATCTAGTATGCATCTTTTTTTTCTCCCTTCATGTTCTTGGTCTTCTTTTTGGGCTCTTGTGTGTTGTTTCTCTCTTTGGTTTTTTGTTGCTTAGGGCTCGACCTTTCAAATCCCAGGCTTGTGTTATTTTTATGGCTCATGGTGCTTGCAATATTAACACAGGTGAAAAGGAGGACAACCCTAATCATTGCAAGGAAAGGCAGTTTGATCCTGGATCAGCTAATAATGATGGTCGTGGTGCTCATGATCTTAGAGGACTTAAGTCTTCTTACAAATCAATTATGGCAGATGGGTCTATTTCTAAGTGCCCAGAAACTACCTTCTTTGAATGCACAAATGTCAATAAGAATGTGGGAGGCTGAGGTGAATCTTCCAACCCCAATGGAAATCAATTAGGAGGCAGTGATATGCTAGGTAGCCCCTGTGAATCCAGTGGAGGAGAAGGTAAGACCCCGACTCCTGTTGGTAATACTCTTTCTTTGTCTCCGAATGAAGACATGTTGAATTCTATTAAAGAAAAACATAATAGGCTTAAAAATGTTGTAGTATTCTTTGTGTTTATGGATCTTAAGTTTCTTCTTACTCATAAATTTCTTGATAATTAGATCAATAATGTGTGGGGTAAGAAGCTTGGCATTATTGTGAGTTTTAATCAGATGGTTCAAAATGGGTTGTTTGTGGTTTTCTTTAAAAATCACTCAATGTAGGAAAAGATGTTGAATAAAATTTTTTGGAATGTAGGGCAGACCATGTTTAGAGCCCTACCATGGTCCCCTAAGGGAAACCATGACAATTTAGTTTCACAAGCTTCTCCTTTTTGGGTGGAACTCAAAGGAGTTCAACCAAAATTCTGGACCTATCTGCCCCATATTCTTAAGCCCCTAGGTACTGTTCTGCAAGTTGAAGACACCAAAATCACCCTTGCACATCTTAATGCATGTATTATTTTAGTCCCTACCCTGGGTGTCACCTTCCCAGATGATATCTATGAACTTTGATGATGAGATGTTTAAATGGGAGGTGGCTAGGCTTGGTGATATTGGTGCATTTTTTCACTGCAAGTTGAACGGGCATAATAAAAAAGACTGCCCTATGCTAAAAAAAATCCAAAAATAATTTCATTATGTTAATACTAATGGTATCCATTAGAACCCTAATCTGGATAAAGCTACTGTTGATACCCATGCAGACACTTTTATTACTTTGAATAATCCTTTGTTTGAGGATGAATATGAGGTTAGACCTTCTTCCAAAACACCTTCTGAACCCAGAGAGAAAACTTTTGCTATTCCCCAATATATCCCAGTTCCTAGAGAGAAATTTAATGAGGATAACTCCAGTCACAAGAATGCTCAACAAATTTCTCTCTCGAGGATTAAAGCAACTACTCAAGATGATAATTATGACCCCATAACTAAACCATCTCTAGAACATAGGAATGATTTTGTAGTTTCCATGCATTCAACACAGAATACTGAGAGACGACCAGAAAAGGAACCCATTGTTGATACTAAAATAGTGGAGGATGGGTTTACTAAAGTTCTTTATAAAAAGAAGAAAAGAAAGACATATGAAAGAAACAATAGCTTGAAAAACAATGATAGAGTTAATAAGACAAAGGGGAATGAGATCCCTGAATGCTTCTCCAGATTATGTAAGAACACAACCCCCCTTACTGGTCAATGATGAAGGAAAAAATTCATAGCTAGAATGTTAGAGGGCTAGAAATGCCAGACAAGAAGTATATAGTTAGAAGATGGTGCAACAATATCAAAGGTAAGGACATAGTATGTCTGCAAGAAATCAAATTCACTAGGTATGAATCTTTTAATGTTTTAAAACTTATTTGGGACAATTCTGAATGCCTTTATTCAGACCATGATAGGGGAAAAGGGGGAATAGCAACACTAATCAGTCCCTCATGGAGTGACAAAATCATTGCCCATGACCTGTCACCTTGCAATAGAGCTCTATGGATTACTCTGAATAGCAAGGAAAAAATTATAGGAGTTTGTAATATTTATGCCCCAAATGACTATAGGGAGAGAGCCAAGCTATGGGAGTGGCTGACTATCAACTTGCATACTGTTGCATGGAATTTTGTTTGTGATTTAAATATTATTGAATGTCCTAGGGATAAAGTAGGAGGTGAGAGGTTCGATTGGAAAGGAAATGAATACTTCTTTTGGGCTAGGTTCAAGATACATTTTCCTATTTATGATCCTATGGAGGGACTTAGAGGAAGTTCTGATGGTATCTGATTTACATGGTGTAATAATCAAGCCAATAAGTGTAGAATTTACTGCAGACTTGATAGATTATACATTAACAAGCTTGAACTTGGTATGATCCACAACCAAGGTCAATACCCCATTGGTTTTTCCCCTGCTAGCATGTCTAACCATTCTCCTATCAATTCATGTATTACTGTTAAAGACCTAGTAGGTCAACCTAGGAATAGCTCTAAGAGACACCTATTCAAATTGAATACCTCCATTCTTTGTAATGAGGACAATCTGAGTTCACTTAGGATGGTGGCTATCCTCTCAAAATTCCAGTATGCAGAATCTTCACCCATTGATAAATGAGATCATTTAGTTGAGGCATGGAGAACTCTTTGTCAAACCATTGGTACCAAAGAGGCCAAGGATAGAAATTTAAAAGAAAAGACCCTCAACTCCAACCTCCTAAAAATTGAAAAGGACCTACAGGACAAGGTGGGTAATGTGGATCTAGAAAAAGAGTTGATTGATACTAAGGGGTAGCTAAGAACTATCCAAAAATATAAAATCCAAGGTTAGAAGATTAGAGCTAGGGACAGCGGGATCAAGGAAGGAGACAAGGGAACCAAATACTTTTTTAACAATATTAGAACCAAACAGTGCAGAGAAGAAATTAGTGGTATCCAGACTGAGGAGGGGTTCAATGGAAACAATCAAAATATTATGACAACATTTGTGGATTTCTATAAAAATATTTTCACCTCTGAACATAATGAAGGTAACCAACTTTGTATGGAACAATGTATTAGTACCATTCCAAGGAAAATTAACAAAAATCAAAATGACATGTTCGAAAATGAAATTTCCATCCAAAAAGTGGAAGATGCCATTGGGTCTCTAGCTAATGGGAAGTCCCTAGGCATTGATGGTCTGCCCGCTGAATTTTACAAAGCCAATAAAGAATGAATTTTGGTTGAAATTTTTGAACTATACATATATGCCTTTGACAATGGGACTCTAGGGGAGAATTTCAATACAGGACTAATCAAACTCCTCCCTAAAGAAGGAGACAAATTCCAAGTTAAGAACTGTAGGCCAATCACTCTATTAAATATGTCTTATAAAGTGATTGCTAAGCTACTAGCTAAGAGGATTTCTGAGGTTTTAAATGATATTATCTCAGTAACCCAAAAAAGCTTTATCAAAGGAAGATATATTCTTGAAAATATAATTACTAGTTGGGAGTCAATGCACTGGGCCAAGGTATACAATCGAAATGTTTCTATGGTTATTCTAGATTTTGAAAAGGCATATGATAGGATTGAATGGCATTTTGTGTTGGCTATGCTAAAGAAACTAGGATTTCCAGACTACTTCTGCAAATGGGTGAGTGTCTTGTTCAAATAATATAATATAGTTATTGAGGTTAATGGATAAATTTCAGATCCTATCCCCCTTGGTAGATTTATCAGGCAGGGTTGCCCTCTTGCTCCAGCCCTATATGTGATTGATGTTGATGCTATGTCCTACATTCTTAAAGCCTCTGAGTTTGGACCCCCTATCAAAGGTATCCCCCTACCTAATAAAGAAGATATATTCATTGAACAGTTTGCTAATGACACTGCACTTTTAGTGGAAATGTTAGAACAAAACTTTGATAGAGTTGTTTCTAGGATCTATCTATTTTGTGAAGCCTCTAGAGCCAAAATCTTCCCTCACAAATCTGTTATCCTTGGATGGGACAATATCCCTCCCTCTTGGCTCTATAACAAAGGGTGGAAATGTAATGGAACTAACACAATAGTCAGGTATTTGGATATACCATTTTCCCTTGATCCATCTCTAAATTAAATCTGGAGCTGTATTTTTAAAAAAATTGAAAAGAAGCACATGAAGTGGAAAACACACATGCTATCCTTAGCAGGAAGACTTCAGGTTGTTCAAAAGGTTTTATCATCTCATTCCATTAAGTATGATTCAACTTGGATGTTTTCCAATCACCAAATAAATAAACTAGAAAAGATCATAGGAGATGTTTTGTGGTCAGATGGTATAGGTAACAGGAAAAGACATAATGTCAAGTGGGAGTGGTGTTGCACCCCAAGGATGTAGGGTGGCCTGGGCAGTAAAGATATTAAGAAAAAAGGTATGGCATTGGATTCAAAATGGATCATTAAGGATGTCTCAGGAAATGAGCCATGGAAAATCGTTATTAGAAGTAATATTGTCAGTTCCACCATTAAAAAGGGGAAATCCTAGAAAAATGTTCCTTTTATTGATATCTTATTGGGGGATTTTGATGTGAGGGTCTCTGGGTCTAATATATTCACTACTTTGTGGAAGGCATGTGGACATGTTAAACCATTCTTATGTTCTATATATGCTATAGGGAAGAATCTGTATTTCTCACTTTTGGATAGATCAATTTGGTGGGGTTTATACCTTAATGACAAGTCTCTTGCTCTTACCCAATGTTGCTCTGCTAAGAGATAGCATAAAAAAGGTATCTCCCTCATCAGTGATATATTGGTTGATAGCAAAATATACTCCTCGGAAGAATTGAGGAGCAAGTATGATATTCCTTCTTCACAGAAAAAAAAAAAAACATATACTCTCATTGCAAAGACAGTGGACAACTTGTTTCCTGGTCATTGCATTTATGCTTCTCAGAATCTTGGGCACATTAAATGGATGGATGACACTCTATTTGGTAACTTTTCTTGCAAACAAATCTATAAACTTCTTAATAATAATGATAGCATTTTTGGTCATATCAACCAAGCCTGGGATTTTAATTGGTCTCGCAATAAGTGACATTTATTCTTTGAGTTTTTATGGCATTCTCATGTTGAGCCCAATTTTTTTTTGTTTCAAATGGATCTTTTTATTGAAAAAGAATTCTATCGGGTCTTTTGTTTATCAAGGTGTCAAAAATACCATTTTTTTTCTATTTGTAATTGTTTTGAATCTTATGAGCATTTGTTTTTTGGGTGTCAGTGGGCTATCAACATTTGGTCTGTCTTTTTTGGCAAAGATTTCAAATGGAATAATAACCTTGGTCTGTCTTGGCATGAATTTTTGTCTGGTTATGTGGAGGATTTTGATATTCACCTCAATGAAATTTGGTTGATATTTACCACTGAAGTCTTATGCCTTATTCGGAGACAAATAAATGAGGACATTTTCTAAGCAAAGAAGAGGGATCTTATTGAGTTTAACTCAAAACTCACATATTTTCCATCATGTCACAGGTAACTATCACCATCCAAGTTCCAAAGAGAGATTCCAAAGGTTGATAAAGGAAGGGGCTATGGTGT
This sequence comes from Thuja plicata, assembly GCA_018584345.1. Taxonomy (NCBI): domain Eukaryota; kingdom Viridiplantae; phylum Streptophyta; class Pinopsida; order Cupressales; family Cupressaceae; genus Thuja; species Thuja plicata. The sequence continues at coordinate 1,265,776 of MU223054.1, read as the reverse complement.
TGTTTCCTAAAGACATTCAAAGTGCCATCTTAACCAGTGTTGTTCCTTCCCCGACAAGCAACAACAGAGACAATGCTAACAACAGTGGTTTAGCTGATCCCAGTTCAAAAAGAAAACTACATGCACAATTCAATACTAAAAATAGCAGGAGGGAAGAGTTACCTAATAGAAATGAAAATACCTCAGGTGAAAGAGATACTGAAAATAGTGATGAACAGTGGAGAATTAATGAGCACAAGCAAAGCAATGATAATGATAACTGGCAGGAGAGAGGCTGGGACTGATATACTTCTTCTATGTGTAGTTTTTTGTATACTTTTGTCTTATATGATCAGGTGGAAGTCTAAATTGTAAAGCTTGTTTGAATGGCCTCAGACCATACTCTAATTGTAAATATGCTAGACTATAGGGTTTTCAGATACTAATATCTATACTTCTAGTACAGACAGTCAGTTAACGTTTTGATGGTTATGTTGCTTGTACTCAGTTGATTATATATTTTTCAATAGAAAAAAAAGTTTAAAATAGTCCAATTCATCAAACATTATAATCAATAATGATCATTTCATCCACTTCTTACAAAACCCTCATGTTAATCATTCATTTAGGCCCAATACATGGTGAATATTAGGATAGGGCATCATGGCTTTTGCTCTAGATATAAGATCTTCTCCTGCAACTTGATTACTCTTAAAATACACATAAAAATATACCATTCCACTAGTTTTCATAATTTTACAATAGTGGAATGTCTTGCAAATCATGTTTTTCTCCTCCAAACCCTTGGACTTAGGGTTTCAGAATGCTAACTAGAAAATTTACTCTAATTTGCTCAAAATAGAATGAAATTGAATGAGACCACCTACAATAGAAATCTAATTCAAAGGTCCATCACATCCAACAAGTTTTATAACCCTAGGATTTCATAAAAATCTATAAAACCTCTTGTAACAGTGAAAAAACAAGGAATGTAAGAACAAATTCAAGTTTTATTGCCTCAAATCATTAATACCACTTCAAAATCATTTTCATGGTCGATGGAAACAAGTATTTAAAATCTATTCATCCTTTAAAATGGCTATAACCACCTTTCAAAATCATAACCCGCCGAATTGGCAACTTTGTCAATTTTTGCACCAAAATTACAATAATAGCTTTTTTCGCAAGAATGACAACTTTTGACAAATCTTGCTACAAGACCCTACCAAGACTTCCTTGGAATCCAAATAATTAAAATTTTTTTTAAGGAGGTCAAATATACTTTGTTACATGATTATACTTGATAGGATCCTCATTGACAACTTTTTACATTGTTATGACAACATTTGCCTTTTCCTAGCCACATCGAACAATTGATAAACAAAACCTCCTAAGTGAATTCAATAATTACAAAATGGTCCATAAGACCTTATTATAAGACCTTGACATGAAACAAAAATCTTTTTTTTGGAAATTTTCCTCATGGAGGCATATAGATTATTAGGTGCCCTTGCATAGGCGAGAGAGCTTGTAGGTATGGATACTCTTGTGAGGCCACAAAACTACTTTTGGGTTGTGTTATTGAAGACACCTAATGTAATTAATCAATACTGAGATTGATATGGTGTTGTTCATGAAGAAGTGGGTTCTTAGTATTGACTTCCTTGCGATAGAAGATAGATACAGAGTAAATACTAACATTGTGTCTGAGTTTGTTAGTTCTCTACTAGACCTGGAAAATCTATAGGAAAGTGTTGCAAGTTTAACCATGGAGCTCTTTAAGAATGAGTATTTTTGTGGTCTAGACCAGGATCTTGAACTAGCATAGTATGGGATCAACCTTCAATTGGCTACTGAACTACAAGATTACTTGACAAGTTATGCGGTGGTGCCTTGTCTTCTATTTGTGTCATTTTTTTATAATGTCTATTGGTGAATGCGAAGACCATGTGGGTCTTTCTCTTGGTTTTCTAAGGAGACTTACAAGTCCATAGTTGGAATTTACCTAGGACTAGGTAGATAACTGGTGAGATATTGCATTTCATTGGGATCAATATTAGACCAATAGTGATGAGCCACATGAGGAGGAGACCCTAGCGATTACAGACAATGAAACTAAGGATGATGGAAGTGAATGAGATGATTCTCTAACTAATCACACAGGCCCTGATGATGCATAATTTTTACAACTTTATGATATAATAAATATAATTGTTCTCTTTGCTTTATGAAAATTTTCTTACTAGAAGAAAGAAAAAGAAACATGCATATCTATACCTGTAAAAAAATTCTTCAAATGAATATATAGTGTTTATATGTAAATGTTTTGTGTATGAAGAGTGTTCTTTCATTTTTGCAAACTTTTCTTTCTTTAAACATTTTTCTTGTAAATCACAATTATGAAAGTACAACTTTAAAGCATGGAAGAACATATCCTACTTCTCTCATAGTTATGCTATTCAAAATGAAGAATTGAATATGATACAAATTTAAAAGTAAGAGCAAGAAAAATTCACATTTATTTTGTATCTTGGTGAGATAATTTATCCACTGCATACAAACATCAGTGACAAATTAGAGAAATACCTATCTCTAGAAGGCATGAGATCTATAGAATGGACCTTACTTTAGACCTTAGCATGTTAAACTCTTAACAAGACACAAAATTGGATAGCTCAAACACACTCAAAATTCTATCACCCTTTTTATTTTCTTTTTTTTTTAAAATTATTTCTTATATAATGTAACCAATAAATAGACGGCCACTTGTATTCATCAGCCTTGACGAGGATCAAAAAAATATGTGTAGAATGAACTTAGGAGAACCAAAACTCTCCATGAGGCCCACTTGCATAGAGGAAATATGTAGTATCACTTATTTGAATGAAAAACAACCTACCTACCTATTCTAACCAATTTGTATGACAAAATTAAAGTGACTTATTAACACAAATGTTTGCACCCTTGCCTGACGTGTTACCCCCAAGAAACCTTATGAAACATGAAAATATCCACCAAGTGTGGGAATTTTCACGTGTGAGGATCAATCTCCAGAGAAAGGCCAAATTTCTATCCAATCTTAGTGAAATGTTGAACCAACCCAACACTTGAACTACTTCTAGCCTATTCTAACATCTTGCAGAGAAAATGGGAAGAAGTAATGAAGGAAAATAAAGGGGAGGTGATGCACCAAGTTGAAACATTGATCTCCCTCTGCCTATGATTGCACTATATGTCAACAAAAATACCCAAACTTACACAATTCATGTATGTATCTTAGAAAAGCAATATCTAAGAAACTTTTCTTCTCTAAGAGACTTTAAAATGTTTCTTAGATATGTCATGTTTCTTAGAAAAAAAAATATCTAAGAAACTTCAAAATATTTCATAGAAAAAAAATATCTAACAAACTTTACTTTTCTAAGAGACTTAAACATGTTTCTTAGATATGCAATATTCCTTAGAAAAACAATATATAAGAAACTTTACTTGTCTAAGAGACCTTAAAATGTTTCTTAGATATGTCATGTTTCTTAGAAAAACAATATCTAAGAAACTTTACTTGTCTAAGAGACTTTAAAATGTTTCTTAGATATGTCATGTTTCTTAGAAAAAATATATCTAACAAACTTTACTTGTCAAGAGACTTCAAAATATTTCTTAGATATGCAATATTTATTATAAAAATAATATCTAAGAAACTTTACTTGTCTAGGAGACTTTAAAATGTTTCTTAGATATGTCATGTTTCTTAGAAAAATAATATCTAAGAAACTTCAAAATATTTCATAGAAAAACAATAACTAAGAAATTTTACTTGTCTATGAGACTTAAAAATGTTTCTTAGATATGCAATATTTCTTAGAAAAATAATATCTAAGAAAATTTACTTGTCTAAGAGACTTTAAAATAATTCTTAGATATGTCATGTTTCTTAGAAAAACAATATCTAAGAAACTTTACTTGTCTAAGATACTTCAAACTCTTTCTTAGATATGCAAAATTTCTTAGAAACCCAATATCTAAGAAAATTTACTTGTCTAAGAGACTTTAAAAGGTTTCTTAGATATGTCACATTTCTTAGAAAAACAACATCTAAGAAACTTTACTTGTCTAAGAGACTTCTGTTAGGAATAGTCCCAAGAGATAACTGAGAGGTGGGGGGGGGGGGAGTGGGTGAATCAGTTATCTACAAGACTCAATTCTTTATCCAATTAAGTACATAATAACATTAAGCATAAACACAATAAGATAACATAGATTATAACACCACAATTTTGGTTATGGGGAAACCCAAAATAGGTAATAACCCCAGTGGGAATTAGCACCCACAAAGAACTACACTAGTGTATAATGATCCTTATTAGAAGATCCTACAACCCTATTAGGAGTTGATCTTTACAGTGCATTAAGTACAATGACCTGGTCAAAGGTTGGACCATGTTAGGAGTCTTTTACAAATAACCCTATTAGAGGTGAGGACACACTGTTTGTGAGCACACTGCTCAAATGATGAAGGCTGCTAACCTTCTACACAACAAATATACACTATATCTGATATTGAACTATGAATGAGACCTATTGTCTTGACCAGTTCCAATGAATTGTATACACTCTCTGCTTCTTCACATAAATCTTCAACTGATGAATGATATAGCTTTACTGGCCCAATATATCAAACATTCTACTCTGCTTCTTCCTCACATACTCTTCAATTTTTCATGTCGATCACAAATGATCTGCTATAATTATCCTTCTCCAAAGATATGATCAAGTCATCTTGCAGGAACATCTTCAACAATTTCTTTGTCGGCCAAACTAAGCACGCAACACAAATAGAACTGTGCAACTCAAGATGAGTAGACACGTCACCTCACATAGTCATCTCCATCAAATTAATTTAAACTTCACTCTCTGGATGAAACATGTTAAGCACTCTTAACCAAACATTATGAACTCATAACTCAACATGAATCCAAACATGCATATCCAAAAGATAGGTGCAACTAAAGAAACAATAAAAATATTGTCGGCTGTTAATAAACATTCTCTTGAAACTGTAACTGGAAAATAGATCATCATGACTCAACTTCAACTACACAAATAAATCTGTGTCTATGAACATAACATAATGAATATGTCTACAACATAAATATAAATGCGCAAGGCTCCAACATATCCATACAAAGAATTACATACATGACACTGCTGCATACTATATGTTGTCACCAATGACAAACATACAGTCAACTACTAGCTCAAAGGAAAATCTCCAACATTCTCCCCCTTTGACATTGATGGCAACATATGATATGAAAAACACCATCAATCCAAAAGTATTCTTTATTTTTACAATCTTCTCAATATCCTCATCAAAACTCCTCTTAGCTGCTGCATTTGATTTTTCATGACTGTATACTCCCCCAGACTATATACTCCCCCTTTGACATCAATGGCAAAGGGTGCCAAAAACAATTAAGCACAATTACTACTCCTGAGGTAGAGCAGTCAACCATTCATCAGTCATGAAGGACTGATTCACTTGCTGCAAATTCTAATCAGACTCAGGAAAGGGAATTATTCCCAGCTTCTCCTTGAGATACTCAAAAGTATCTTTTGATAAAGGCTTTTTGAATATGTCTGCTAACTATTCTTTAGTGCTCATATAATCCAATTTTACTTCTTTATCTACAAATTTCTCTCTTAGAAAATGATATTTTATTTCAATGTGTTTTGTCTTTGCATGCATCACAAGGTTCTTTGACATATTGATAGTGCTAGTGTTGTCACAATGAATAATAATAGGATAATCAATCTGGATTCCAAAGTATTTTATCATCTGCTTGATCCAAAAAATTGTAGAACAATTTAATGTTGCTGCTACATACTCTGCTTCTGCTATTGACTGAGAAATACAATTCTTCTTCTTGCTTGTCCAAGTAACTAATCTGTTTCAAAGAAATACTGCTCATCCTGAGGTACTCTTTCTATCATCAACACAACCTGCCCAATCTACATCTGTATACACATGAAGTTCTACATTCTCTAATTTGGGATACCATAAACCATAGTTTATAGTCCCTTTTAAGTATCTGAATATTCTTTTTATTGCCATTAAGTGATTTTTTTAGGTTCAACTGTAAATATTCCAACAATTCCAACTACATTAGAAATATCTGGTCTAGATTGAGTAAGATATATGAGCTTTCCAATCATATATTTGTATAGTGTCTTTTCAACTGCTGTAGAATCATCATCTTTAGAAAGCTTGCTTCTTGTTATCATGGGGGTACTTACTGGCTTTCAATCTTCCGTCTTGAATTTTTTCAATATTTATTTCACATACTTAGAATGATTAATGAATATACCTCTGTCTCTCTATTGTACATTTAATCCCAAAAAGTATTTGATAGGTCCAATCATGCTCATTTCAAACTCGCTCTGCATTTCTTTAGCAAAATCTGCACTAAGCTTGTCATTACCACCAAAAATAATGTCATCAACAAAAATAGCAACAAGTAATAGTCCTTCAGGTGTCTCTCTTATGAATAAGTTACAATCTTCTGCTCCTTTCTTGAATCCTATCTTCGTTAAGTAACCATCTAGTCTTTCATACCAAGCTCTAGGGGCTTGCTTAAGTCCATAGAGGGCTTTCTTTAGTCTACATACCATTTCAGGTTTTTATGATAAACTAAATCCTTCAGGCTATTCTATGTAGACTTCTTCCTTCAAGTCACCGTTTAGGAATGATGACTTGACATCCATCTGATATACTTTAAAGTTCTTGAATGTCGCATAAGTTAAAAACAATTTTATAGCTTCCAGTCTGCTCACATGGGAAAATGTATTAGAGTAATCAATACCTTCTCTCTGTGCATATCCTTTACATACTAGTCTTGCTTTGTTTCTTACCACTATACCATATTCATTCATCTTGTTTCTGAATATCCACTTGGTTCCAATCACATTTTTGTCACAAGGTCTAGGGACCAATTCCCATGTGTCATTCTTAATTATCTGATCTACCACTTCTTTCATTGCTTTATGCCATTCTAAATTATTACATGCATTTTCAACACTTAAAGGTTCAATTCATGAAAGTAAACATACCTCTTCATCAAATGTTAAACCTTTTGCTCTAGATATTTTCATAACTTTACTGCTCTAATCTCCAATGATATCTTCTTTTGAATGATATTTAGATGCGAATTTTGGAACTTTACGTGTGACATTCTCATCTGTTAGTTGTGATTCCTCTTCACTTGGTTCAGGGACATTGCATGATACATCAATGCAGTCAAACATTTCTTCAATAACAGTTTCTTTACTGATAAGTCTTGGTTCATCTTCAATCATAGGTGTATAATCATAGTATCTCTCTCGAATCATAAACTTCTTATCAATCTTCACATGAGTACTTTCAATGATTTTCTTCAATTTCAAGTTAAAACATCTATAAGCTTTTATTTTGGTAGAGTAACCAAGAAAAATACCTTCATCATTGATGAGCCTCTTAAAATGCCATCTTTTCAAATGTTTCTTACTTTATTTTTCAGCAGTTTGCTTGCAAAATAGATACTTTAAACTTGTGGTTTTATATGTATATTTTATATATGTAAAGACATAAGTAGGTAAGTGGATGATAAAAGAACATGGTGTATTTTCTTGGAACTAATGGGTAGAAATTATAGGATATAAGTAGTTATATGCTAATGAATGATCCTATTTCCTATGCATGTTTGTGGGTAGTCTCCTTCCTGTAGCCATGTGCCTTGCAAGAGTATTAATTGAAAACTAACATTTCTTTCCTAGTATTAATGATTATATATATATATATATATATA
>MU223054.1:1234681-1257900 GCA_018584345.1 Thuja plicata | reverse complement strand
TATATATATATATATATATCGAAGGTTGTGTATGCTAACCATTTTATAGGGATCAAGTCATGGCGCATTCAAGAACAACATCGTGGTGTTGAAGGAGTCGAGGACAACTGTTGCTACAAAAGTGCCATCATGCCCAAAGAATCAAGCAAGTGGTTGAAGAAGGGCGTGCCACAAGAATTTCATAGGAGGAACAAGTCAATACAGTTCCTGAGTAAACACAGTGCACAGATCTAGAGCCACCACATGCTATATTCTGGGAAGGACTTGAAGACTTACTCTTGCTGATTGATATTTTCTATTATGAGCATTATGTATCCATTAGTGATCCTCATTAATGGAGTGATCCTAGATTTAGGGATTAGTTGTAGTTTCTCTTTAAATAAGCTGACTATTGTAACTCTTGGAGTTAGTCAAGTTAGTTGATATAATTTCTGGAATAGAAGTTGATATGGTAACACTGTTTTACTTTCCAAGTACATTTCTCCACAAATGAATAGAATGCATAATTTGATTTTCATTCTCTTATCTTGATTGCATTTCTATTCACTCATCCAACGGGGCCCACTTGGTGAGTGAATCACTTTGTTAGAGTAGAAGTTATTTCCTTGTTCATTAAGAAGTAATTAGAACTCTAATGTTCCTGCAGCCACTGGTGACAGAACTGGTAGACTATTCCCGCAGCATAGGCGAGTAGAGTAGTTCCTATTTGTGATTACTGTTTTCTTAGAGTAAACACATTTACTTGAGATAGTATAGATTTCCTGAAGCTTAATGCATTTCAATTCCATAGGATTAGCCATGAGAATCAAGAAGGTTTAACACATATACTTTGCAAATACCATTCCAAGTTTACATCCCTGGTTGATAATTAAATGAGACTAAATAATCTTCTTAGTAGCCATTTAGGGTGTCCAATCCTAAAATAGCAGTCTAATGCTATGTGTTTCTAATACAATTATTTAGACAAGCATTTTTGGTGCCATTGGCGGGGATGGTGTTAGATCAAACTTACTTTCGTGTTCATGTTCCTAGTTTTCATAATTTAGGACTCAAATTCAAGCAATCCTTTTATGCATAGAAGAAGAGATCCTCATGGGATATTCCTTCCTCACCAATACCAGGCTGAACTATTTGATATTTTCAATCCTGAGCTAGAGGAACCCCGAGTTGAGAGTGAAGAATAAGACCTGTTTGAAAACCCATTTGCTGATGCCCAAGGAGAAATATCATCACCATTGTCCTCCGAAGAATCACTACATTTGCATGTCCTCTTTGATGAGCCTGAGTATCAAGACAACCCATTAGCTCTTATTATCTATCAACCACAACAATCAGGACCTCCTCCAAGGATGGCTCAGCCTACCTTTCCTTTCCCAATTCTTCCTCAACAAGGTAACCAAAATATGAAGAACATACCAGCCTTTGCACTTCCAAAATTCTATGGCCTTATCACTAAAAACCCAGAGACCTTCCTCTTTGAGTTTGACATCCTCTGTAGGAGTTATGACTTCACAACTAATGCCCATAAGCTGAAATTGTTTCTATAAACTCTTAAAGAGGATGCTCTATGATAGTTCATGGGGCTAGGAGCTAATGCTGTAGCAAATTGGGACACCATGAGAAACATGTTTCTTTCCAAATACAAAGAGTACTATAGAGGATGAGATTTAAAGGGAGATGACATCTTCAAAATGTCACAAAAGGAGGATGAAACCTTGGAAGACTATGTTTCCAAGTTTATGTTTAACGTGCAACACAAAACTCAACACTAGTTGAATGAGGAATCACAGAAGCATCTGTTCCTCAAAGGTGTCAATGATGGAAGCATAGAAGCCTTAGACCTTATGGCTAGTGGGGATATCACTCAGAATAACTGGGTAGATATAAAGACTATATGTCTGAATTACTTGAGAGCTACAGTGAAAAAAGGAAGAGGAATAAGAGATTTGCCTCATAAGACAAATAGTTTAGGATTATCTAAGATAGAGTTGCCCAACATCCTATCTGAATTCAAGCAGGACATTATCAATGATGTGGCCACTCAGCTGGACAACATGCAAGCCTTACGGAAGAAGGAGGATGCAGAAGCTATGTTGGCTGAATTCTGCTCTCACTGTAGAGAGAAGAAAAGAAACTGTAAGTGCAAAACAATTGCATCCATGGACACAACCTCAATGCCCACCGAGTTCAAGCCCATAGATGAGGAGAATGGAGAGGTTTTCTACGTGGCTCAAAGGTGACCATGGGCTCAGAGACAAGGTATGCCTCAAGACCCCCTGAATAATTTTGGTTATAATAATAATAATAAGTGGAAAAACCAAAATCCACATAATTCCTACCCTCAAGGACAAAATTGGAATCATAATTGGTCTAACCAACAGCCATAGTATAACCAAAACTATCAACAACCATAGTACAACCAAAAATTTCAACAATAGCCTCCATTTAACCCATACCAACAATAGTTTAACCAATATCAGCAGCTGCAATAGAATAACCAATGGAAACTACATGGTAACTAGCAACATCAACCTTAGTGGGGACCCAATCAGCCTAATCAGCAGCAAGCTATCATGCCTCCACCTCCTATAGCCAATATTAGTCCTCAGAAGCCACAACGACCTATGCAGCCAACTCCAAATCCTAATAACAAGCAACAAGCTTATTCACTGTAGGACATCCACCTACAATCAGGAACTACATTGTCTATGCCTAGGGTGCCCATAGTAACTGACATTTTTTATTTCAAGGAAATTCTTGAAAATCAAAACACTACTGTTCCTCCTATTCCACCACCTACTCTAGTTTTGAAAACTCCACCTTATCTGCAAAGATTGGCTCAACAATCAGTACCCCCTAAAGAGAATCCTATTGAAACTGATCTGATTGACCAACTAAAGCAAATGACCATCCAAATACCTTTATTATATGCCCTAAAAGAAATTCCCATTTATAATAAAGCAATCAAGGAAGCATGTATCAAGCACCTTAGTAGGAAAAAGAAAGATCCTGATACCATCCATGTCCTTGGGCATCTTTCTGACCTTATGCTCAGTAAAGCCTTGATGCCTAAATACTCTAATCCAAGGATCCTAGTGGTTACCATACACATTAATGGTATACAAATATAGAATGTCTTGGTTGATTTAGGGGCATCTATCAATGTAATGACTATGGATGTGTTGTTAAGGCTTAACATCATTGGGTTGAGGGAAACACCCACCGTACTCCAGTTAGCTGATAATTCCATTGTTAAGCCATATGGTATGGTAGAGGATATTGTTATCACACTAGATTCCTTGGATTACCCCTCAGATTTCATCATCCTGTCCCCCAAAGCCACACTAGGAGGATATCCATTAATCGTAGGAAGGCCTTGGTTGGCCACAACAGATGCTTGCATTTCATGTTGCTCAGGTAAAATGATGATATCTAATGGAATTCATACCATGAAATTAACTCTGTATTCTCCAGCCAAACCCCAAGCTAAACTTGACCAAGCTATCTGGCCAGATCTAGGAGATGCTCCCCTCGAAGCCGATTTAGTGTAGAAGCTTATGGTTATTGGTAGAGATCCATTTATGGCCTCACAAGAGGAAGATGACATACTAGTATCAGTCCTCACAAACTAGTATGGCTCTGAAGCACCCTCTTGTCATGTCCCTGACTGTTCCCTACAAACTATGTTGCCCACATAACCATCATCTAAGCTTCCCGCAACACCTGATTATCTCCATACCTTGTTACCCCATTAGATAAAGTCACCTCATTTGCAGAAGTTCTTATGATGGATAGAGTCAAAAGAGTAGAAATTGCCTTAGGTAAAGAATTCAATGTCAATAAGAATCTCACTGAATCTCAGATGTCTAGTCTTCTCCATCTTTTAAAAGAGAGTCAACAAGATTTTGCATGGGACTATACTGACATGAAGGGACTAGACCAAAAAATGTGTACCCATAAGATCTATATAAGTCCTGAGTCTAGACCAATTAGGAAATCCCAGAGAAGAATAAACCCTACACTAAGAGATATAGTAAAGGCTAAGTTACAAAAACTCCTCCAAGATGGCTTTATATATCCTATTTATGACAGCTAGTGGGTCTCTCCTCTTGTAATTGTCCCAAAGAAAGGTGGCAAATGGCGAGTTTGTGTGGACTATAAAGAGCTTAATAAAGCCACTAAGAAAGATCACTTTCCATTACCCTTTATTGACCAAGTACATGACAACCTTGCTGGTAAGAAGTATTTTTCAATCCTGGATGGTTTCAGTGGCTACAACTAGATCCAGATATCATGTGAAGATCAGGATAAGACAACATTCACCTGTCCATGGGGAACATTTTCTTATTCTATCTTTGGTGCAGGAGCACCTAGGCACCAGATGGATGCAGGAGATCCATATGTGATATTGTGTTATTTGAGTCTAAAATGATCATTAATATGTTTAGGTGACATTATTCCATGTAATGGAATCTATATGTAAGGAAAATGTAATCAAGTTGTAATGTTGTCATAAAGATGTAAAGTTGCAAAAGTGCAACATTGTAAAAGTGCATTAAAAGTTGTAAAAGGGAAGTCTAATGATCATGAGAGGTAGTTTTATGGTCCCAACTACCAAGGATTCTATAAAAACCAATGTAAATTCGAACCAAGGCAGAATGGAAATAAAGTGAACATTTAAAATCTTTTGGAGCACTTTGTATTTTCTGTTTTGATTGGTTTTTCAAGTTTCTTGTGTTATTTCTAGGCCTTGTACGACCATGTATGGTCTGGAAAACATGTAACTATAATTTAAATAGTTTTTATGGTGAATAAAATTCATTTTTTATTTGGTTTGGATTGAATCCATGGAGAAATGAGAAAGTTATGGGGTTTCTTGTAAAAGTTGGTATTTGCAGATTTGGGATTCCAGAAAATAGTTATGTTGAAATGCGTGGTACAAATTCATATGGAAGATTTGAGACCTATAATTAGATTCCTTGGAAAGATAGTAGAGTAATATTTCATAGGATTTTGGTTTGGATTAATTTTATGATGTTTTTTAAAATTTATGACATTTTTGGTGAAGACTAGTTTTAAAACCCCTACAATGGAGTGGCAGGCAATGGTTTGTAAGTACCTTATGATTTCAGCATTGGAAAAGTTAATAGTTTACATATTTTGAAAGTAGACTTAGATGCATTTCATTTGAATATGGTCTTGTTTTATTTGGTTAATTTTTGGGTGACAAATATGATGCCCTAGCAGGCAGTAAGCATGTGCTTCCTGATTTAAGACAGTCAAAATGGGTCTTGGGACAGAGACCACATCTATTTATCTAACCGTTGGATTTCCTTGAGTTTTTGATATTTATTATCAGGTCTATTTTGGAACAAATCTACTGAAGGGATTGTCAATATTATGTTTCATTTGAGAGTTATGAATAATAGATTACAGAGTATTAAAACTGTCACAATTGGGACAAATTTGGGAGATGGGTGATAACATTGTTTGTGAAATGGAATCAAAGATGTTGATTGGTTTCTGATTGGTATTTGGGAATTGGATTCTAATATTGGATTAATGTATGAGAAGATGGACTGATAATTATAAATAAGATATCATAGGGATGATATTTATGTTTATGTTTGTACAAAGTTGTTGATAATATCCTATGGATTTATTGTTGGAATATGTTGTTTAATCATGGAATATGACTCTAACTTGTGGAAGACATTGTCTTGATGATTGAAATCCATGGCTAATTTTGGGTTCTTGAAGGGTTTTTTAGTGGTTCAAATAACTCAATTCTTGGAAACTATAAAACTTGGGACAGTATTGAAGTTGTTTGTTAAAGGAAGCAAACAAGTATTTTGTTGTTGATTGATCTTGTGAAAGAAGATAGTATTTGCCTCTTTTCAATTATTTCAATGATTAAATGAAGATGTGATCATCAAGATCCTAGATTTTGAGTTGTTTGTATGATGCTCTACATCAATCTTTCCATTTGGATTATGTAATGCACCTGCTACTTTTCAGAGGGCAGTAATCAGTATTTTCTCTGACATTGCTATTGACTGTGTTGAAATATACATGGATGACTTCACTGCATATGGAACTACATTTGAAGAGGCTCATGCTAATTTGGGAAAATTTCTTAAAATATTTCAGGACTATAACCTCTTGCTTAATAGTGAGAAGTGATATATGATGATGGAGGAGGGATTTGTCCTAGGACATTACCTCTCATCCTTTGGTATACAGGTTGATCCTACAAAGATTGCAGTCATCATTACACTCCCCACTCCAGTAAAGTAGAAGGATGTCAGGAGTTTTCTTGGTCATGCCGCTTACTATAGGAGATTTATTAAGGACTTCAGCCAACTTGCCACCCCATTGTACACTTTTTTGAAGAAAGAAGCAAAATTTGAATGGATAGCTCACTGTGAACTATCATTTCAATAGTTGAAAGATGTTTTGACAAAGACCCCTATTCTTAGAGGACTTGACTGGAAGCTGCCCTTTCATATCCACACTGATGCATCTGACTATGACATTGGGGTAGTACTAGGACAAAAATAAGGTATAGTTGAGCATGCCATTTATTATATAAGCAAAAATCTGCTGAACTGAATTACACTATAACTAAAAAGGAATTTCTTGCTGTAATCTATGCACTTAATAAATTCAGACATTACATAATTGGTTAGGAATTATTTGTCTATACTGATCACTTAGCAATCAAATAATTGATGAACAAACCTGTCATCTCTAGTAGGTTAGCCCGTTGGCTACTCCTCATGCAGGAGTTTGATGTAACTGTCATTGATAAACCAGATAAAGCTAATGTGGTGGCTGATTTCCTCTCTAGATTAGAAGTTCCTGATGATTGTGCAACAATTGATGACAACTTCCCTGATGAGAACCTATTCTTTGTTGCAACTTACAATCCATGATATGCTTACATCACCAACTACCTTGCTGCAGGAAGAACACCACCACATTTTCACCTCATGAACGTAGGCTACTGGTTGAGGAAAGCTTCAACTTTTCATGGATCTATGGATTTATGTTCTATACAGGTCTTAATCAAGTCACCTGCAAATGTGTTTGTGAAGATGAGACACATGATATCCTTTGGGATTGTCATGATGAGCCATGTGGTGGCCATTTTGCAGGAAAGAGGACAACATACAAGGTATTGACAACTGGATATTATTGGCCTACCTTACATAAATATGCAGCTAAGCATACCAAGCACTATGATCGATGCCAATGGATGGGCTGCCCAACCAAGTCTGATGAAATTCCCTTGTAGCCTCAGGTGGTGGTGACACCATTTGACAAATGGGCATCGACTTTGTTGGTCCCATCAAGCCATCTTCCCATGGTAAGTCTTATATTTTAGTATGCACGGACTACGCCACAAAATGGGTTGAAGCAAAAGCAATGCAGCATGCTAGGGATCATAAGGTAGCAGATTTTCTCTATGATTTTATCTTTACTAGGTTTGGTGTACCTCATGAAATAGTAACAGATCAAGGTGCATAGTTTACCTCTAGTCTTATTGTTGAATTGATGAATGAGTACACAGTGAGGCATGGTAAATCTTCACCATACCATCCTTAGGCCAATGGGCGGGATGAGATAAAAAATTAGGAAATTAAAGCCATCCTAACCAAAAAAGTTATTGTTCACAAAAAGGATTAGGCTACCCACCTTCTTGAAGCCATTTGGGCTTATCGAACAACTTGGAAAACCACGATTGGTTTTACTCCTTTTGAGATGGTTTATGGAAAATATGCATCCATGCCTATTGAGTTTCACCATAAGTCTCTCAAGATGACATTGGAGTTAGATATCAACCTTAACAGGGCACAAGAGGACATGCTCCTACAACTTAATGGACTGGATGAGTATAGGAAGTCTGCACTTCACAATACCAAATTGATTCAGAAGCAGCAAAAGAAGTGGCATGATAGATTCATTAAGGATAATAAATTTACCATTGGTGATTGGTCCCTACTCTATGTCTCATGCTATCAGCATACTCCAGGCAAATTTCAGACCCGATGGTTAGGCCCTTATGAAATAATCTCAGTTTTTGACAATGGTGCAGTTCATCTTTCTACCATTGATCCTCTGTGATTCAAACTGCTTGTCAACGAGCATCATCTTAAGATCTATCACAAACCCATGAGTCGTGAATACTTCCTACAATAGTTCCAACAAAGCATAGAAATACACACTCCTGTAGACAAAGCATCTGGGTCTTCCACCCAGGTTTCCACCAATATGTGTTTTTTTATCACAGATTCCATAATAAACATTTCACTTTTTGTGAAATGATTTCTCTGCAATAAAATTCACCTCTCCTCCTCTCTCTACCATGTGTCTATACCATTGCATCACTCCATTAGTGCATGTAGCATAGTAGAACACTCTTCATGCAGCACCTCACAGGTTAGTGACACATACTTTTTCTCGTATATTATTTTATTCATTTTTATTTGGATTAAGTGTTCTTTTATTTTTTTTACTCTTGCACGCCAAGGCTTGGTGGGATCCATGCCTTACACTTAGTTTGGGGGAGGGATTATTTAATGCTTGTTTCAAAATATTTCCAAATTAACATTATCATGCAAAAAGGCAAACTTTATTTCTTGTCTTTTCACGACAACCACTGTCATGTGGGAGCTTATCTGTCCTCCCGTGATTTGAAAGCAATTAAAAGCTAAGGTTCACTTAATAATGATATCTTTGCAACTTTTTAGAGTGACAGACCTTAACATGTGCAAATGTATTTATGAATATCATTCGAAGTAATGCTTATTTTCCTGGAACTAAAAACTATTCTATACTCCAATTTTTCTCGTAAGCAACACCTTCAGTCCGTAAGCAGTCTTTCATTTTCCAATTTTTTGTAGCGTCTATGGAGATCTTGCAAAGCTATTTTTTTATTAACAATAGGTGGAGAGCTTTAGAGGCATAAGCCTATAGATCATAGAGTTCTACTTGGTGACCCAGTCGCTTGTGAATTGTTTCAAAGAAGGGGATGGATGGATTACTGCCTTAGCCTTAATGACTTTGATGAAGAAATTTATTTCCAATTTATAAACAATCTAAATAATGGGTTTGCAGTGGTTAAAGGTTTGAGGATATAATTCTCAGAGGAAATCATGGAAAAAGTTTCAAATTTGCCACATGAAGGAGAAAAATGGAGTAAGGATAGTGACTTGTGCTCAACCAGGGCACAATTTACCCCAAATGGTAACCCAAGGTTGGATGTTGATAAGAAACAAGGCACTTCAAGAACATCATTACCCTTGGAGTATATGTAGTTGGCTACATTCATAATATCCTACTTCACTTGTGAAGGCCATTACAAGTACCTCCATGGACTACATTTCAAGATTTTGAGCACCCTCTGCCATGAAAATAGGCTAGTAAACTTACATAGTTTTCTATTTAACATTGTGAAAAAGAAAGCATCTCTAGTACAGTCAAGAAAATCTCAATCTATTTCCCATCATTGTTTAATCAAATTATTTATAGAAAGAGAATTAATTAAGCAATCGATTGGGACTTGGGATGAATTCTTGGCCATGGAGGAAATAGCACCTAGAGTGGTTGGCCCTAGAGGCCAGGGCATATGAAGAAGGGTTAACACATCAATGAGGGTTCTGTTGGTAAATAGATTTGTCCTTTCTTACTTCTTAGGAATATGACTCTTAGTGCCCAAATTATGAACAATATCTGATTACAACAGTTGAAAAGCTGTTCTTTGATTACTGGCTTTTCTCTGAATTGGTAGTTACAGCTCCCTTTTGGAATGATATGCAATGAATTATGTTTTGATCCTAAAACTAACACAGGGTATGCTCTTAACCCAAGAGAAGAAGAGACAAACCGAATTAAGCCTAAATAGAACTTAATCCAGGCAAGGAGAGCTTTCTAATATATAAACCAAGCTATAGAACTCACACATCTTATGAATTCATACACTCAGCACTAACTAATCTACAACAATTACTAACAGGGAGATAAATGAAATGATGAAAACTTCTAATGAATCCTTCTCCGAATATCCCACAGCACATCCTACTGAGGTTTATTCACATCCTCGCAACAAAAGAATGAAACATCCTTTCCTTCTTAATGTAACTTAGATTAAGAGAAAGAACCATCTAATTAACTAATGACAGCTAACTGGAACAGAAAATAATTGACATAAAACACCTTTCAATTGTCTCTACAACATCAAGTATCTTACACCAAAAATTTGCCAACCTTTCATTAATCTTTCAGTTTTATACATATAGAGCCAGGGGATGTCCGTTACAAAGGAAGTTTAATTGGTTCATCTCCCTCTAAATGACAGGTGGAAATAAATCACTTCTGTCGCATAACTAATTATAGGAGAAAGAAAACAAAAAAGAAGGAGGAAATTAAATCATTTGGCTCTCTTTCCTTTCTCCATCTCTATCCGATATGCTTTGGCGGCAATTACAATCGAAACTGACTCCTCGTGTCTAGGCACGTAGACATTGGTATATCTTAAGAGCCACTGGGCGTGATCTCTAGCCACCTTCTTTGTCGCGTTTAACTACTTCGACAGCTCTTCCATGGCCACATGTATGTGCCCGCTCAGCTTTTGCAATTCTGTAGCTCTGTTCGTGCCACTTACAGACGCATTGATTAAACTGTCTAAGTACTTAGAGAAATTCTCTTTCATTATATTAACATCAATAAACACTTTCTCCTGACCGCTAGTTTGGGAGTCTGTATGGAATTCTCTTATTAGCTCAAATCCCCTGTTCTGGACTTCACTTATTTTGTTCCCTATTTCACTAAGTCCTTTTTCTGTGGATAGTATCATTTCGGACCTAAATAATATACTTTTAAGCCATTCAGCTATAGGTTCACTTCCTGTTGATAGAACTTTCACCTCTTCCTTCTTTAGTCGCCTACTCATGAGATCTTTTTCTTTCATCTAAATTGATTGGCGACTGAGCGATGTCTTTCTTCCTTTAACTCGTCGCACACTTGTGAGCTCTTTTTTGGATTACCTCAAAACATCGATGAGTAAGAGAGGCAATGAATGGCTCCTTTAGTCGCTTGGTCACAGACCTTTAAGAATCATGAAAAATACTTGTGCGACTGAGTGATGCATCTTCATATCAGTACTTTATGCTTTCATTGCGCACTCGCACTGCAAAATACAACTAAGTTATAACCTAAGCGAGTGGGCAACCTCTATAATCATGACCTCATCGTGCAGTCGCGAACATTTAACACTGACGTAAAAATTGATGCGGGTGTGCGACTGCTTCATTTTAAGCATGACTCACTCAGTCGCAGAGACTGAGATAAACATCATAACTTTTCAGCGACTGTGTGATTTACACTCTTTTAACCCATCGTTGACTCGCTGACTTGAAACTTAACTTCCATAAGACATCGTGACTGCGTGATTTATACTTTTAAAACACTGAACCTACTCAATCACGCATAGAATAAAACTAAACATAAGCAGATCGCGATTGCGCGATTCCCTTTTAAAATAGCTCGTCGCCCACTCACGCGACTTAAAAACATTGTAGGAAGACCGACGCGACAAAGTGATTAAACATTTCTCTCTTACCCAGAAAATTGAAAAAGTGCTTCGAAAACCCATTGTGGGGTCCACCACACAGCGCTCCTCCTTCTTTTCTGCCTTTGCGGAAAATTACCTTCTCAGGTAGAATTCCGCCACGAAGAATCAGAATTTCAATTCTCCGCCTTGAGTCTTTCTTGATCACGAATTTTCTTTTAACTGCTTCCCGGATCTGTTTCTATGCTGCAGGTAATAACTTCACTGTCCACGACCATTTCTTTTCATAACATACCTCTGTAAACATTGCTATCCGTACTTCGCAGAAAATCAACTTCGTAGGTAGAAACCCACAGTGGAGAAGATGATTTTTGAAATCCCGCAAGCCTTTAATTTGATGTTGAATGAAGGATTCCGCTGATGATGAATTGTTTCACAAGGATCACAAAGACAATGCGAGAACCCCCATCAGATTAGGCACTAGACTACCCGCAGACTTATCATGCGTGAGGGAGAAATCCACCCGGCTAAGGGAATGTGGAGGGAGAAGGGAAAAATGGAAAATCTGATGGTGATTCCCAATTACTTAAAGGACATTGACCTAGACTCAAACGCGATTCAACTTCACTAAGATGCAAAACTTCCACTTTTATGAAATGGCTACATGTTTAAAAGTGGAGGCAACAGCTGGCTCCGACTGGGGACTTGGGTAGATTATACCCAAGCGAGGGACCCAGTATCTCTGGTTTCGCAAGGAAGAACAAAAGGCAGCAACGCAGGTACACCAACAAAAGCAAGCAAAATAGGAAAGGAACAAAAGCAAGGGAAAGGAAACTAACCTAAGGAACGCAAAGCAACAGAAGAAAACTATGGTACATTACAGGGGTTACCTATTTTCAATCTGCAATTTGATAAAGCTTCAAATCTTGACCATTGAAGGTCAGTAGTAATACTTCACCATCCTGATATGCCAGTTTGAAGGAATTGTTATCAAATGCCTGGTGGATTATGAACATGCCTTTCTACAGGGAATCAAACTTCTTATGCATCCCTTTGGGAGCGCTTCACTTATCCCACAATAATACACTATCGCCCACCATGAATTTTCTTGGTCTTGCTTTCCTGTCAAACAACTTCTTCACTCGAGTCTGATGCTGAGTGATGTGATCTACTATCTCTGCTCTTTCCTCTTCCAGCTTGGTCAGATACAAGATCCTCTTCTCTAATCCATCTCTGAACGTACCATCTTCAATCACCTTTCTAAGCTTGTTGGTAGCCAATTCCAGAGGTAATGGAAGGCTTGCTTCAGTGCCATAAACCAACTCAAAAGGTGATACTCCAATTGCCCTCTTTGGCATCACTTTGTCTGCCCATAACGCTTCATGCATCTTTTTATGCTAGTTTCTTTGATTATCTTCCACCAGCTTCTTAATAATATTCACCAAATTCTTATTGCTGGAATCGGCCTGGCCGTTTCCCTATGGGAAGTAGTCTGAAGAATGGCTAACAGTGATGCCATATTCGAAACAAAAACTGGTGATCTCAACTGATGAAAAGTAAGCTGCATTGTCCATCACTAACTTATTCTAGACACCAAACCTGACTAGTATATTCTCTTTAAGAAACTCACAGACCACCTCTGAAGTCATCTTCTTCGTCGCCTTAGCTTCCACCCACTTGGTGAAATAATCGGTGGCAGTTATTATGTACCAATGACCAGCACTGGAAGCTGGATTAATTGGGCCGATGAAATCGAGACCCCATTGTTGGAAAGGTTCTTCTATCACAACAGGTTTTAGTGGGAGAGTAGCTAACTGAGGACGTCCTAAAAACATCTTGCATTTCTCACATTTCGCTACCCAAGAATAGGCATCCTTGAACATCCCAAGCCAGTAGTAGCATTGTCTCAAAATTTTGAAAGCAGTGATGGAGGATGAGAAATGTCCTCCACGGGCTTCGTCGTGGAAAGTTTTCAGCAACCTCTCTTGTTGTTATTTATTGACACATCTGAGGAAGGTACCATCAATTGCCTTCTTAAACAATTTACCATCCCAAACTACAAACTTAGCAGCCTTCAATCTCAGTTCTCTTCTTTGTTTCGCTGTCAGGCCCTCTGGGCATTCTCCATATGTGAGGAAGTAAACAATATCTTTGAACCATGTATCTTGGAGTCCCACAGCCAAGACCAACTGCTTTTCTTTAGATTCCCCTATTTCTTCCATAATCTTGTTTTCCGCGATTGCTCTGCATAAGGCATTTCCACTTACCAGTTTAGTGGGTTTAATTTCAATGTCGTATTCCTGCGTCTTTGCTATCCAAGCTCCTCAAGCATTGTAACCCACTTCTTGCTATGTTAACACACTTTTCACCGCTACATCTGGGACATACACCACAGAATGCGAATGCAAGATGTAGAACTGGAAGTTTTTCAATGCTTTAACCACTGCAAAAGCATGTTTCTCAATCTGCGAATATTTCAATTCATGATTCTTTAAGGGGACGCTCATGAAAGCTATAGGGGCTTGAACTCCTTAATCATTATTCTGCATAAGTATGGCGGATAGGGTGTGTTCAGAAGCATAACAGTAGATGGTGAAATCTCGCCCATAATTTGGATGACTCAACACCGGAGCATTAGCAATGGCCTCTTTGATGTTTTGGAAGGCTTGCTTCCCTGGTTCACTCCATTTAAAGTTTGCATTGCCCTTCATCATATCTACAATGCATTGGGTTATCTCCACAAAATCTGGTACAAACCTCCTGAGAAAATTGACTTGCCCGAAGAATGACTTAACTCTTGTTTTACTTACTGGTAAACTCAACCTTTGAATAGCTTCAACTCGCTCAGGGTCGATTCTGATTCCTTCTTGGGAGACTATATGACCGAGGAGCTTTCCTTCTATTACACAAAACACATATTTCTTCAGGTTGAGGGAGATTCCATGATCTCAACATCTTTGCAAGACCTTCCTCAAATCTTCTATGTGGTCTTTTCTTTTCTTTGAAAATGCGATGAGATCATCCAGATATATCTCTATGATCCGATCCTTCAGATCAGCAAATGTTTTGCTCATGCATCTTTGAAAAGTAGCACCTGCATTTATCAGACCGAAAGGCATCCTGTGGTATGTGAACGTACCCCAGGGGGTTGTGAACGCCGTCTTGTGCTGATCTTTCTCCTCCACTTCAATCTGGTTATAGCCTGAGAATCCATTGAGCATGGACATCATCTCGGATCCAGCCACCGTTTGCAGTAAATAATCCATATTGGGAAGGGCGAAATTGTCTTTAAGGGATGCCTGATTCAAATTTTGAAAATCAACGCAAATTCTAATTTCTCTATTCTTTTTTTCAAACAGGAACTATATTAGCTACCCAAGTAGAGTGATGGATTGGGTAGATAATTCAAGCCTTCAAAATTTTGTCTACTTCTCGAAAAATGACATCTGCTATCTTGGGGTTGTAATTCCTCTACTTCTGGCGAAAAGGGACGGCATCTAGCTTCAAAGGAATTTGATGTTTCACTTTTTTGCCTCTATAACTTTTCAAGTCTTCGTAGCTCCAGGCGAAAACATCCTTGTACTCTAGAAAGAGTTGCTTGGCAACTTCCTTTTCTTTGAGTGAACAACATTTACCAATGTTGATCATCTTGGGGTTGTCAGTATCACCGATGTTCACCCCTTCATATTCACCAGTAGTGGGTCCTTTTTCTGTCCTCTTCTGCTTTATATAAGCGTCATGTCTATTAAATAGTTTTTCCAAAGACACGAAATAAGGCGGGATGGTATTACCTCATAGCTGAATTACTTTGTCTCACTTTTCTGATGATTCATGACTGGAATCCTCTTTATCTTCTTCACTCATTTGGTGCTTAGAGGTAGTCTTATCACTTTCCAAGAACAACTGAAAGCTCTTGTCATCCTCAAAGACCTGCCAAGAATCCATATTGTTTGGAATAGAAGCTCTATAGACAATCTCGATTTGGTACTTCTTGTCTTTAAACTCTGGATGAGGCAACAACAAAGAAGCCAAAACTGCCAGGGAATCAGCCTTTGTATTCAACTCTCTTGGTACTGCTTTAATGAAAAAGGCATCCAAACCTTTGATTTCATCCCAGACTCTGTTTCTGTAGTTCTTTAATCTGTGATTCTTGATAGAGTATTGCTTTCCAACCTATTTTACAATAAGCTCCGCGTCACCCCTGGCCTTTAGCAGTTTTACTCCTTTTTCTTTCATTGTTGCAATTCCTGATGAAGAACAGCTTCCATCAAATTCCAGGGTCCATACACCGGTAAGGTTGCTCCCTTCACATGAAGCTCTTTCATCTGGACTTTCAATTCTTTCTTCACTCAGGGATTCTTCAGTGAACAACATGTAATTTCCAAATTCCAACTCTTGGTAGAGTATCTGGGCTTTGGGATCATCAGATTTCAGGACGGTGAATTTAGATTTTTCCTCAGGCTCCAACTTAACTTTCTTGTTCCCAATCGGTATCGTAGCCTGAGACAAGTCTAACTTTATCTCTCCTCCCAAGTCTCTACAGAAACTTCTACTTAGGAGGAGACCATAGCTTGCTGGGATGTCGGCCACTAAGATAGTCAATAGGAGCTTCTTTTCAGGGTGTGAGGCCAAAGCAACCTGGGCATCTTTAATTTGTCCTAGCAAGGGGACCTGTTTAGCATCCATTGAGTAACATTTCCCATGTACCTTTGTGAGGCTAAGACCTAATGCTTGGGCCACTGAATAGGGCATGACATTGTCCGATGCTCCAGAATCTATTATGCAGTTACTTAGTTTACACCCATTAATGTACAATGAAACATAGAAGGGGTTGGGTTTCTACCCAGGAGAAGTTGCTAACACACTACATTCTTCTTGATGAAACAAATTAGCTGTTAATTTTTCACCCTCCTCTTGTTCTAAGGTCACATTGTGGTTCAAACTTGAGACATTCCCCTTACATCTCTCCACTAGTCTTTTTAATTCAGAAGGATGTGAAGCTAAATAATCTATAGGGGAAATCTGAATTTTTGCTTCTTCGCAAAAATGGATAAAATCAAAAGGTGCTTTATCCTTACCCGTTTGAGAATTTGAGGCTCCTTGATCAGCATGGGCATTGCTCATGGAAGGAACAGAGTCACCTTTGAGAGGTTGGCTTGAGGACTGGTTCTTCACTTTCTGTCCCCGAGTGAGCACTCTATAAGAAGTCCCGTCGATGGTAGCATAGCATTCACCTTAGGTTTCAGAGTCAAACTTATACTCCACAAATAAATTTCCGGAGTCACCATTGGAGTATGTATCCAAATCTGCACAAGGAGCTGCTACATTTAGCTCATTAGTGGCTAACAACTGCATCATACGAACGGTCTCTAGGCATTTCTCACCGTCATGATCTGTAGTCAAATGAAACATGCACATGTTCCCTTTCTTGGGTGCTGCCTCGATCTTCAATCTCGGCTGGGTGCTTGTAAGCTGCAGGAACTTATTGTCTGCACCTCTTCCCGACATATTCTAAAAATTTCACTGATAAGAGTTGTTGAAACCCGGTAATTGCTTCTTCATCATGACCAACTCATTTGACAACTTCTGAAGCATTTCATCAGATGACGTAGTATTGCTGGAGCTTTCTCCCTTGGTTTGAATATCCCTTTTCCACTTTCCCGCAGAGATCAAATCATCCTCACACTCAATGGCTCTTCTTTGTGCATCTGCTAAATCAGTGGGGCGTGCCCATCTTAAGTCATAATTAACATCCGGAGGCATTGCGCTTATGAAGAACATTTTGAGATTATTGGCAGTAGGCCTAGCAGCAGCAGGGATTCTACTGGTAATTTTGTTGAAACTGGCTACAAAATCCCTCATACTCATGTGAGGTTGCTTCTTGATGGACGCCAGTTGCGTTAACAGAGCATGCTCATCCTCCACTGTTTTGAACCGGGCTTCAAACGCCGTCCGCATAGTATCCCAGCTAGTAATTGAACCATCATCCAGATGATAGAACCAATCCGCGACACTCTCTGTTAGAGTCTCAATGAATAATCTTATAGAAACATCCTCATGTGCCACCCCCAAGATGTGAGTGGCTGCAAAGAATGCTTTAATATGTTCACCCGGAGTGACCTCTCCGTCACCGAAAAATTTATGAAAATTCTTTCTCGACCCCACAGGAAGTGGATGATAAGCCGCTAATGCTAAAGGTCCAACTGCTGCAGCCCATGGAGCAGCCATGACAACCCTTGCACTATATGGTGGAAAATTAACAACTGGGGGAGTATTGATACTGTGAAGAGTCAATACCTGGCAAGTGTTTTGTGAAGTGATTTGGTTCCTAATAGGGGAGGCCGGTCTACTCTGACTCTTCTTTTCTCCTCTTCTTTTAGGAACCTCTATGATGGGAAAACCAAGCTCTTCTAGCTTGTCAAACGTAGGATCTCGCCCACCCTGTTCTCTGGTACTCATGAGGAACTTTGTGCGTTCCAGGGTGCTGAGAAGAGTTTACTGCTGGGCTTCTCTTTGTGCTTGTCTTTCTTCTCTCCAGATATTCCTCCTTTGAACAGCTCTTTCTAAAGATTCCACCCTTTTTCTTCTTCCTCTAATACCTGGCTCGCGTTTCGGTAATGCTCAGCGCTCCTCCTATATCTCCAAACAAATGTATTAAGAGACGAGATTATGTCTTCTTGGTCATCTTGAAAACCAAGATTTGGTTGGAGTACTGGAAAGATATTCTCATGAGGGAGTACCATTTTTCCTCATGATGTGGTGTACTGGTCTAGTGACTATTCGATTCCCCAGTGGAGTCGCCAAAAATCTGTTGGTAAACAGATTTGTCCTTTCTTACTTCTTAGGAATATGACTCTTAGTGCCCAAATTATGAACAATATCTGATTACAATAGTTGAAAAGTTGTTCTCTGATTACTGGCTTTTCTCTAAATTGGTAGGTATAGCTCCCTTTTGGAATGATATGCAATGAATTATGTTTTGATCCTAAAACTAACACAAGGTATGCTCTTAACCCAAGAGCAGAAGAGGGAAACCAAATTAAGCCTAAACAGAACTTAATCCAGGCAAGGAGAGCTTTCTAATCTATAAACCAAGCTATAGAACTCACACATCTTATGAATTCATACACTCAGCACTAACTAATCTACAACAATTACTAACAGGGAGATAAATGAAATGATGAAAACTTCTAATGAATCCTTCTCTGAATATCCCACAGCACATCCTACTGAGGTTTATTCACATCCTCGCAACAAAAGAATGAAACATCCTTTCCTTCTTAATTTAACTTAGATTAAGAGAAAGAACCATCTAATTAACTATTGACAGCTAACTGGAACAGAAAATAACTGACATAAAACACCTTTCAATTGTCTCTGCAACATCAAGTATCTTACACCAAAAATTTGCCGACCTTTCATTAATCTTTCAGTTTCATACATATAGAGCCAGGGGATGACCCTTACAAAGGAATTTTAATCGGTTCATCTCCCTCTAAATGACAGGTGGAAAGAAATCACTTATGTTGCATAACTAATTACAGGAGAAAGAAAACGAAAAAGGAGGAAATTAAATCATTTGGCTCTCTTTCCTTTCTCCATCTCTGTCCAATATGCTTTGGCAGAAATTACAATCGGAACTGACTCCTCATGTCTAGGCACGTAGACATTGGTATATCTTAAGAGCCACTGGGCGTGATCTCTAGCCACCTTCTTTGTCGTGTTTAACTACTTCGACAACTCTTCCATGGCCACGTGTATGTGCCCGCTCAGCTTTTGCAATTTTGTAGCTCTATTCGTGCCACTTGCAGACACATCGATTAAACTCTCTAAGTACTTAGAGAAATTATCTTTCATTATATTGACATCAATTAACACTTTCTCCTGGCCGCTAGTTTGGGAGTCTGTATGGAATTCTCTTATTAGCTCAAATCCCCTATTCTGGACTTCACTTATTTTGTTCCCTATTTCACTAAGTCCTTTTTCTGTGGATAGTATCATTTCGGACCTAAATAATATACTTTTAAGCCATTCAACTATAGGTTCACTTCCTGTTGATAGAACTTTCGCCTCTTCCTTCTTTAGTCACCTACTCGCGAGCTCTTCTTCTTTCATCTGAATTGATTGGCGACTGAGCGATGTCTTTCTTCCTTTAACTCGTCGCACACTCGCAAGCTCTTTTTTTTATTACCTCAAAACATTGGCGAGTAAGCAAGGCAATGAATGGCTCCTTTAGTCGCTCGATCGCAGACCTTTAAGAATCATGAAAAATACTTGTGCGACTGAGCGATGCATCTTCATATCAGTACTTTATGCTTTCATCGCGCACTCGCGCTGCAAAATACAACTGAGTTATAACCTAAGCGAGTGGGCGACCTCTATAATCATGACCTCGTCACACAATCACGGACATTTAACACTGACATAAAAATTGATGTGGGTGTGCAACTGCTTCATTTTAAGCATGACTCGCTCAGTCGCAGAGACTGAGATAAACAACATAACTTTTCAGTGACTACGCGATTTACACTCTTTTAACCCGTCGCTAACTCGCTGACTTGAAACTTAACTTCCATAAGACATCGGGACTGCACGATTTATACTTTTAAAATATTGAACCCGCTCAATCACGCACAGAACAAAACTAAACATAAGCAGATCGCGATTGGGCGATTCCCTTTTTAAATAGCTTGTCGCCCACTCGCGCGACTTAAAAACATTGTAGGAAGACTGACGCGACAAAGTGATTAAACATTTCTCTCTTACCTGAAAAATTGAAAAAGTGCTTCGAAAACCCATTGTGGGGTCCACCACACAGCGCTCCTCCTTTTCTGCCTTTGTGGAAAATTACCTTCTCAGGTAGAATTCCGCCACAGAGAATCAGAATTTCAATTCTCCACCTTGAGTCTATCTTGATCCCGAATTTTCTTTTAACTGCTTCCTAGATCTGTTTCTATGTTGTAGGTAATAACTTCACTGTCCACGACCATTTCTTTTCATAACATACCTCTGCAAACATTGCTATCCGTACTTCACAGAAAATCAACTTCGCAGGTAGAAACCCGCAGTGGAGAAGATATTTTTGAAATCCCGCAAGCCTTTAATTTGATGCTGAATGAAGGATTCTGCCAATGATGAATTGTTTCACAAGGATCACAAAGACAATGCGAGAACCCCCATCGGATTAGGCACTAGACTACCCGCGGACTTATCATGCGTGAGGGAGAAATCCACCCAGCTAAGGGAATGTGGAGGGAGAAGGGAAAAATGGAAAATCCGATGGTGATTACCAATTACTTAAAGGACATTGACCTAGACTCAAACGTGACTAAACTTCACTAAGACGCAAAACTTCCACTTTTCTGAAATGGCTACATGTTTAAAAGTGGAGGCAACAGGTTCATAAGGTAATATAGAAAATAGAGGTTGTTCCTGAAGCCTCTTATTCTAAACCTAACCTATCTAGGAAAAGATCTTGTAATGGTAGTACTCATGTGTCTGATAAAAAGAAATGTAAAACTAGGGAAGCTGATGTCACTTCTGATACTTCACCTTCTGTGGAAACTAGGTCTGCTGCCATGGAAGATAAAGGTAAAACCCTAGAGGCAGAGGGTATGACTTTAAAAAAACAACCACCTAATAATGAAGATGTTAGTGACCTAGATGAGGAACCCTTTCCCTCTCCTGAGGAGGCAACGCCAGAAGAACCTCCTGTAGCCATTACAGAGGAGGTGTCCACCAGCGAGAAGAAATGTAAAGATCCTTTGAGATCTTTTCAAACCCCTGTCAGGAAGAGTGCTAGAATTTATGCTAATATCAGTAAGGTGGACAAAACCCCTATTCTAGTTGTAAATGTTGAATCCCCTAAGTCTACAGAGAAGTCCTCTTTGGAGGCAATGACTCCAAAAAGTATAGATAGTGACAACATTGCCCACATTATGAATGATGAAGCTACAACTGACCCATATATTGATTACATCCTCATAGACAGTGATAAGGATTCTAAGGAAAAAAATGAATTTTTCAATGAATCTGGGCAAGATACTGATGTCAATTCAGAAAACCTACCCGCTGATGAATTCCCTACAATAAATGAGGACATTGTTGAAAAGGTGTTTGAACAAATGAGTAAAGATGGATTAGAAACACTGGTGAAAGTAGCTGAATCATTCCATGTGGATGATTCAATAAAAACCCTTGTCATATGGAGAGGAGAAACTTCCATTGATGAATCCTGTCAAGCAGACAATTCAATAAAAACTCATGACATAGGAAAAGGGGCTACTTCCACTGAAGATAAAGTAGTAAAAATCCCTCAACTTGCATCCGGGTAGATTGATATTCTTCAGCAGGAACCCATGCCACCATCAGATTTATCCACACCTTTAGTTGCAGGGTTGAGCTTGTACCAAAATTTTATATGCAAAAAGGCACAATGGAAATTGGAAACAAAAAAAACTGAAAATGATCATTGAGGAGCAGACTTGTCAACTAGAACAGAAAAAAAATCAAATTGCAGTATTGGAGAGGAAAATTGAGTAGATCACTGAATTGATTCCTACAGCAATGACATGTAGGTCACCATCTCCAGTCTATGATTTTTTCCTTAAGGAGCATTTGTTAATTTTCAATTGACTAGGATTGTAGAGGGACTGAATCCTTCTATTTATACACCTCATGAATTTTATGATGCATTCCAGTCAGCTCCCATGTCCATCAAAAACCTATTATGTGAATTGTATTTACACAATCTTGTTGTACCAGACAATAGGGATTAGAATTCACTTCTGTATGTGGGAGATGTTTAGTTAAGGGCAGTGATGTCTTGGATTCATAATGAGATTAGAAAAGAGCATCAGTCTTTGCCATATAGAAGCAGTGAGATAGATACACCCCTCATGATGAGGCCTGAAGTTCAGAGTTCTAGGCAGACTTTCCTTGATTGGATCTCAGTTACTATGAACCCTAGTGGATCCCGCAAAGTCCTTTCAATTAGAGAGCAGGCATACACAGATTGGGAACAACATTCATCACAGGATATTGAGGCCACAATTATAGCTTGTAGACAGAGGTGGGTACGGATGTCCCATGACTTAAAAATCAAGGAACCTCAATCTCCACAAAATTTAACTCTTGCCACTCGTCGAGCCCCATGGTTTATAATGTTGGGTAGGACACTGCTAAATTACTAGATTCCCTTAAGGTTTCAACCTCCTATCCTCCTATAGCCTTTACTGGCAGTAAATTAAAATGCAAAAGATCATGATATGACTCAGGAAGTACAGAGGTGGGAAAGACTTCGGGACAACCATGGGTATTTCAACTATGTTGCTGATGAACTAGGTGAAAAGATCGCCACTGACCTGAGGCTTAGGGCTAGGATCTGTAATTTCATGATTTCTGGGGACCAACAATATTGCAGTTGGGGGGAATGATGAGCCTCTTAAAAGGCTATCTTTTCAAATGTTTCTTACTTTCTTTTTCAACAGTTTGCTTGCAAAACAGATACTTTAAACTTGTGGTTTTATATGTATATTTTATATATGTAAAGACATAAGTAGGTAAGTGGATGATAAAAGAACACGGTGTATTTTCTTGGAACTAATGGGTAGAAATTATAGGATATAAGTAGTTATATGCTAATGAA
>MU223054.1:1207758-1234519 GCA_018584345.1 Thuja plicata | reverse complement strand
TATATATATAAGGTTGTGTATGCTAACCATGTTGTAGGGATCAATTCATGGCGCATTCAAGAACAACATCATGGTGCTGAAGGAGTCAAGGGCAACCGTTGCTGCAAAAGCACCATCATGCCCAAATAATCAAGCAAGCGGTTGAAGAAGGGTGTGCCGCAAGACTTTCACAGGAGGAACAGATCAATATAGTTCTTGAGTAAACACAACACACAGATCTAGAGCCACCACATGCTATATTCTAGGAAGGACTTGAAGACCTACTCTTGTTGATTGATATTTTCTGTTATGAGCATTATGTATCCATTAGTGATCCTCATTAATGGAGTGATCCTATATTTAGGGATTAGTTGTAGTTTCTCTTTAAATAAGCTGACTATTATAAATCTTGGAGTTAGTCGAGTTAGTTGATATATTTTCTAGAATAGAAGTTGATATTGTAACACTATTTTACTTTCCAAGTACATTTCTCCATGAATGAATAGAATGCATAATTTGAGTTTCATTCTCTTATCTTGATTGCATTTTTATTCACTCATCCAAGGGGGCCCACTTGGTGAGTGAATCACTTTGTTAGAGTAGAAGTTATTTACTTGTTCATTAAGAAGTAATTAGAACTCTGTTGTTCCTGTAGCCACTGGTAATAGAACTGGTAGACTGTTCTTGCAACATAGGCGAGTAGAGTAGTTCCTATTCGTGATTATAGTTTTCTTAGAGTAAACGCATTTACTTGTGATAATATATATTTCCTGAAGCTTAATGCATTTCAATTCCATAGGATTAGCCATGAGAATCAAGAAGGTTTGAAGCATATACTTTGCAAATACCATTCCAAGTTTACGTCCCTGGTCGGTAATTAAATGAGACTAAATAATCTTCTTAGCAGCCATTTAGGGTGTCCAATCCTGAAATAATAGTCCAATTCTATGTGTTTCTAACACAATTGTTTAGCCAAGCAATCGCTTCTAGCATCAAACTTTCCAACACCATCATCTCTCTTGATGTAACACTTGCTTCCAAAGATTCTAAAGTATTTTACTGTAGGTACATTCCAAAACCAAATTTCATAAGGTGTCTTGTCTATGCTTGGCCTTAATTGAATTATGTTGATAGTATAGACTGCAGTGTTGACTGGTTCTCTCCAATAGGTGTGTGCAACTTTTCCTTCAACCATAATAGTGCGTGTTGTGTAAAGTATGATCCTATTTCTTCTTTTTGCAATTCCATTCTGCTGAGGGGTTCTAGGTGTACTTAGATGTATTTTGATACCATGTTCTTTGAAATACTCATAAAACCTGTTAGAGGTGAATTCTCCTCCTTTATCTGATGTTAGACATGTTATCTTTAATCCAGACTCATTTTCAACTTTAGCTTTGAATATTTTGAACTTCTCAAATTCTTCAGATTTATCTTTTAAGAACACAACCCATATCATTCTGGAATACTCATAAAAAAAAAAGTACCTTTCACCATAGTATGATCTTGTTTGAGTAGGACCACATAAGTCTATATGTACTAGATCCAATTTGTTTTCTACTGAGTTCTATTTACTTCTAAATGTGTTCCTTACATTCTTTCCCATCACACATTCCCTGCACATAGTATCAATTGGTCTTGCAATACTGGGAAGGTCTCTTACTACCTTTACATTTCTTATCTTTACTATATTGTCAAAATTGATATGACATAATATTTTGTGCCATAACCAACTGTCATCTACTTTTGCAACAAAATAACTTGCTTCAGAATTGAGCTAAAAAACATAACCTTTAGTTTTTGAACCTGAAGCAATCATAACTCCTTCTTTTTTATTAATGGCGCACTTGTTATTTTTGAATTCCAACTGATATCCTTTGTCAAGCAACTATCCAACACTCAGTAGGTTATGATGTAAACCATCAACATATAGAACACCATCAGTTTTGTTCTTCCCATCTAAAGTGATAGCTCCTATACCTATGATAGGCTTAGGAGTGTTGTCTCCAAATCTGACCATACCACCTTGGTACTTATCCAGATGTACAAATCTATCTTTGTCTCCTATCATGTGATGTGAACACCTACTGTCAATGATCCAGTCTGTTATGATGTCTGCTTGGGAAATTAATGCCAACTCTTGTGCTTTCTTTTCATCTTCAATGTCCATTTCATCAAACATTTTTTCCATATCTTCAATTGCAATGAATCCAATTTCATCTTCTCCTGAATCTTCATCTGTCACTCCATCTTCAGCATAGTAACATTCCTTAGTATATTTAGGCTTGAAATTTTTTTTGTACTTCTTGACTCTTGTAGGGCACTTAGATACAAAATAACCAATCTTGTTGCATGAAAATCATTTGAATGGTAACTGTCCTTCATATTTTCCTTTTCCTTTTCTTTCTTTCTTAGTGATCATAGCAATGAATTCTTCTAGTTCTTTATCCTCGTCTTCATTATCAAAATTACCAGAAGTGTTCAAATATTTCTTACCATGGACTGAGGCTTTAAAGGTTGTTTCACTTTTAGGTTATGTCTTCAATTTTGATCTCTCA
Source organism: Thuja plicata (assembly GCA_018584345.1). NCBI lineage: Eukaryota > Viridiplantae > Streptophyta > Pinopsida > Cupressales > Cupressaceae > Thuja > Thuja plicata. Next base: position 1,231,985 of record MU223054.1, on the reverse strand, counting down.
AATGCCAAAAAATTTCTAATCAAGGTCTCTCTCTTGAAGTCTTTTGAAAATTTCATAGTCTCATATAAGATTTTTATCTTGCTCTCATAATCTGCTATCAGTGTAGTCATCAATTTATCCATTATGTCTTCCTCTGAAATTTCTCCACCATTGTTTCTGATTCCTGCAACTGCTTCATTAATCCTTTAATTGTATGCTCTGATGTTTTCTTTAGGTAGCATCTCTAAATTGTTATATATTTTCTTCCATGTCTTTCTGTGTGCATTCTTTGCTTGGATATCTCCTTCAAACATGTCTTCTAGATACTTCCATATTATATAGGCTCTATCTACTTTCTTAATCTCATAAAACTCACTGTCCGATAATGCACTTATAAGGGATTCTTTGGCAATTTCATCTTGGGTGAATGCTTCCTTTTGTTTAACAGTAGAATCTTCTTCTACAAGGTATTTTAAAGAAGGAACATCAACATTTTGAGTACCTGCTTCATAAATCTCAAAACCAACGCACTGCGAATGTGTTATCATTTTTTTTTCTAGTCAAGATAATTCTCTCCATCAAACTTAGGACTCTCTTTTCTAAAGTACACCATCTGATCAACCTTAAGTTGTTAAAATTGCTCTCCAAGTCACTTGGCTGTGATACCAATTGTTAGGAATAGTCCCAAGAGATAACTGAGAGGGGGGGTGAATCAGTTATCTACAAGATTCAATTCTTTATCCAATTAAGTACAGAATAACATTAAGCATAAACACAATAAGATAACATAGATTATAACACCACAATTTTGGTTACGGGGAAACCCAAAATAGGTAAAAACCCTAGTGGGAATTAACACCCACAAAGAACTGCACTAGTGTATAATGATCCTTATTAGAAGATCCTACAACCCTGTTAGGATTTGATATTTACCTTGCATTAAGTACAGTAACCTAGTCAAAGGTCGGACCTTGTTAGGAGTCTTTTACAAATAACCCTGTTAGAGGTGAGGACACACTGTTCGTGAGCACACTGCTCAAATGATGAAGGTTGTAACCTTTTGCACAATAGATATACACTATATTTGATATTGAACTGTGAATTAGACATGATGTCTTGATTAGTTCTAGTGAATTGCATACACTCTCTGCTTCTTCACATAGATCTTCAACTGATGAATGATATAGCTTTACTGGCCCAATACATCAAATATTCTGCTCTACTTCTTCCTTGTGTACTCTTAAATTTTTCATGTCAATCACAAATGATCTACTATAAGTATCCTCCTCCAAATATATGATCAATTTGTCTTGTAGGAAACTCTTCAACAACTTCTTTGTTGGCCAAACTAAGCATGCAAAATAAATAGAACCGCACAACTCAAGATGAGTAGACACATCGCTTCACACAGTCGGCTCCACCAAATTAATTCAAACTTCACTCTCTGGATGAAACACATTAAGCACTCTTAACCAAACATTCCAAACTCATAACTCAACATGAATCTAAATGCACATATCTAAAAGATAGGCCCAACTGAAGAAACAATAAAAATACTATCGACTCTTAATATATAATCTCTAGAAACTGTAACTGGAAAGTAGATCATCATAACTCAACTTCAACTGCACAACTGAATCTGCGTCTATGAAAATAGCATAATGAATATGTCTACAACATAAAAATAAATGTGCAAGGCTCCAACATATCCATACTGAGAATTACATGCAAGACACTGCTGCATACTATATGTTGTCATTAATGACAAACATACAGTCAACTACTAGCTCAAAGGCAAATCTCCAACAAATTCAAAATGTTTCTTAGATATACAATATTTCTTAGAAAAACAATATATAAGAAACATTATTTGTCGAAGAGACTTTAAAATGTTTTTTAGATGTGTCATGTTTCTTAGAAAAATAATATCTAAGAAACTTTACTTGTCTAAGAGACTTCAAAATCTTTCTTAGATATGCAAAATTTATTAGAAAACCAATATCTAAGAAACTTTACTTGTCTAAGAGACTTTAAAATATTTCTTAGAAAAACAATATCTAAGAAACTTTACTTGTATAAGAGACTTCAAAATCTTTCTTAGATATGCAATATTTCTTAGATAAACAATATCTAAGAAACTTTACTTGTTTAAGAGACTTCAAAATATTTCTTAGAAAAATAATATCTAAGAAACTGTACTTGTCTAAGAGACTTCAAAATGTTACTTAGATATGTCATGTTTCTTAGAAAAACAATATCTAAGAAACTTTACTTGTCTAAGAGACTTCAAAATATTTCTTAGATATGCAAAATGTCTTAGAAAACCAATATCTAAGAAACTTTACTTGTCTAAGTGACTTTAAAATGTTTCTTAGACATATCATGTTTCTTAGAAAATCAATATCTAAGAAACTTTACTTGTCTTAGAGACTTCAAAATCTTTCTTAGATATGCAATATTTCTTAGAAAAATAATACCTAATCAACTTTACTTGTCTAAGAGACTTTAAAATATTTCTTAGATGTCATGTTTCTTAGAATAAAAATATCTAAGAAACGTCAAAATATTTCATAGAAAAACAATATCTAAGAAAATTTACTTGTCTAAGAGAATTCAAAATGTTTCTTAGATATGCAATATTTCTTAGAAAAATAACATCTAAGAAGCTTTACTTGTCTAAGAGACTTTAAAATATTTCTTAGATGTGTCACGTTTCTTAGAAAAAAAAAATCTAAGAAACTTCAAAATATTTCATACAAAAACAATATCTAAGCAACTTTACTTGTCTAAGAGACTTCAAAATGTTTCTTAGATATGCAATATTTCTTAGAAAAAACAATATCTAAGAAACTTTAAAATATTTCTTAGAAAAATAATATCTAAGAAACTTTACTTGTCTAAGAGACGTTAAAATGTTTCTTAGATATGTCTTGTTTCATAGTGAAACAAAATCTGAGAAACTTTACTTGTCTAAGAGACTTCAAAATGTTTCTTAGATATGCAATATTTCTTAGAAAAATAATATCTAAGAAACTTTACTTGTCTAAGAGACTTTAAAATGTTTCTTAGATATGTCATGTTTCTTAGAAAAACAATATCTAAGTAACTTTACATGTTTAAGAGACTTCAAAATGTTTTTTAGATATGCAATAATTCTTAGAAAAACAATATCTAAGAAACTTTATTTGTCTAAGAGGCTTTAAAATGTTTCTTAGATATGTGATGTTTCTTAGAAAAACAATATCTAAGAAACTTCAAAATGTTTCATAGAAAAAAATATCTAAGAAACTTTACTTGTCTAAGAGACTTCAAAATGTTTCTTAGATATTCAATATTTCTTAGAAAAACAATATCTAAGAAACTTTACTTGTCTAAGAGACTTTAAAATGTTTCTTAGATATGTCATGTTTCTTAGAAAAACAATATCTAATAAAATTTACTAGTCGAAGAGGCTTCAAAATGTTTTTTAGATATGCAATATTTCTTAGAAAAACAATATCTAAGAAACTTTACTTGTCTAATAGACTTTCAAACATTTCTTAGATATGCCATATTTCTTAGAAATACAATATCTAAGACACTGTACTTGTCTAAGAGACTTCAAAATGTTTCTTAGATATGCAATATTTCTTAGAAAAATAATATCTAAGAAACTTTACTTATCTAAGAGACTGTAAAATGTTTCTTAGATATGTCATGTTTCTTAGAAAAATGATATCTAAGAAACTTTACTTGTCTAAGAGACTTAAAAATGTTTCATAGAAAAACAATATCTAAGAAACTTTACTTGTCTAAGAGACTTTAAAATGTTTCTTAGATATGTCATGTTTCTTAGAAAAACAATATCTAAAAAACTTTACTTGTCTAAGAGACTTTAAAATGTTTCTTAGATATGTCATGTTTCTTAGAAAAACAATATCTAAGGAACTTTACTTGTCTAAGAGACTTCAAAATGTTTCTTAGATATGCAATATTTCTTAGAAAAACAATATCTAGGAAACTTTACTTGTCTAAGAGACTTTAAAATATTTTTTAGATATGCCATGTTTCTTAGAGAAATAATATATAATAAACTTTACTTGTCGAAGAGACTTCAAAATATTTTTTAGATATGCAATATTTCTTAAAAAAACAATATCTAAGAAACTTTACTTGTCTAAGAGACTTTAAAATGTTTCTTAGATATGACATGTTTCTTAAAAAAACAATATCTAAGAAACTTCAAAATGTTTCATAGAAAAACAATATCTAAGAAACTTTACTGGTCTAAGAGACTTCAAAATATTTCTTGGATATACAATATTTCTTAGAAAAACAATATCTAAGAATCTTTACTTGTCTAAGAGAGTTTAAAATGTTTCTTAGATAATATCATGTTTCTTAGAAAAACAATATCTAAGAAACTTTACTTGTCTAAGAGACTTCAAAATATTTTTTAGATATGCAAAATTTCTTAGAAAACCAATATCTAATAAACTTTACTTGTCTAAGAGACTTCAAAATGTTTCTTAGATATGTCATGTTTCTTAGAAAAACAATATCTAAGAAACTTTACTTGTTTACGAGACTTCAAAATGTTTCTTAGATATGCAATATTTCTTAGAAAAAAGAATATCTAAGTAACTTTACTTGTCTAAGAGACTTTAAAATGTTTCTTAGATGTCATGTTTCTTAGAAAAACAATATCTAAGAAACATCAAAATATTTCATAGAAAAATAATATCTAAGAAACGTCAAAATATTTTATAGAAAAACAATATCTAAGAAATTTTACTTGTCTAAGAGACTTCAAAATGTTTCTTATATATGCAATATTTCTTTGAAAAGCAATATCTAAGAAACTTTACTTGTCTAAGAGACTTTAAAATGTTTCTTAGATATGTCACGTTTCTTAGAAAAACAATATCTAAGAAACTTAAAAATGTTTCATAGAAAAATAATATCTAAGAAACTTTACTTGTCTAAGAGACTTCAAAATGTTTCTTAGATATGAAATATTTCTTAGAAAAACAACATCTAAGAAACTTCAAAATGTTTCTTATAAAAAACTCATTCAACTCTTTTTTGGAGATTTTGTTGCACGACCTCTCCAAGTGCCCTGAAGCCATAAAATTAAATATGGTGGTATTTGAGACCAAATCATGAGCTGTGTCACTCTTAGAATTTTGAATTTTGAAACCTTTTTAAAACTTATGAAAATTTCTCATAAAACTTTGCAACTTAGACCTTCATGCAAACATTTGAGCAACTAATGTACAACAAAAAGTGACTCTTAAAAATTCATCTTGAGGAATAAGATATTGAATGTCAAAGTTGGCCATCAAAGCTGTTTTGACAAAGCGTTGTTCTAGAAACAACTTATAATGTGAAAAGTTGGAGCACTTAAAAATATCACATGAGCTCTAACGACCCTATAAACTTGGAAGGATCTACATGAAGGTATTATGAAGAGGTTTGAAAAGCAGTTCTACCTGATGGTCAATAGGTGAGGAGAAATTAATTTTTGAAGTCGGCCTTTTAACTGATTTTAATACTATGCCAATAACTAGTTTGTGTGAATGGTATTTGGTTTTGGCCCGGGAAAAATATCAAATGAGACAGTGAGGCTCTGGGAATTTGCATAGAAGCTCTTTGTAGTATAGATAATTGCAAGGACCAATTATTTTGATATATGAATCAACCAGATGAGAAATATTAATGTCAATAGAATGCTACTTCGATGAATTTTTTTACTATGTAAACAATAAACTAAATAATTTACAAATGGATCAGGTTTGGAAAAAATAGCAAATAGGGTCATGAGATTTTGAAAATGGGCGTAGGGTTACTTTATGTGTGGGACAATTCAAAGAACAACTGGTTTGATGAGAAAAGACTTAGGTATTGAAATATCGATTTACTAAAATAGCTCACTTGAAGGATGGACTATAATATTGTTTTGTAATCCTAAAAGCTAGTGCTTCAAGAACATGTTAATTTTGACTTTGGGAGGATAAAATATGGATGTACACACTTATTTACAAGAGGCAAATAGGATTCCAAGGAGAATTCATTTGTCAAAGTTGAGTATCCATAATCATACTTTTTAGGATTTTGTGAATTTTCTTATTATAGGAAACTTTAATCTTTACAAACTATTAGAGTTCTAACATGTTCTTCACCATATGTCTTTGTAGTTACTTTATTTTTCGGTTTAGGACCCAAAGAATGTAACCTAAATGTCAACAAAGGATTTTTTGAACCAATGCAAGTTTATATGACCTAATTGGAATGTATGAAGTATTCAAAAGGCTGAAAAAGAACCCTAGAAGATTAGAGTTGAAGAATGAAAGCAAGAGATTGAGATAACCTATGTTTCAATTTCTCTGTTTCAAGTACGTAGCAATAGTGACCAAATATGAAAGATAGGTGTTTGGTGACAATGTTATTTATTTTGACAAGGATTTAATGTTTCAGATGTGGTGTTGATTGTTGATTGAATATTTTTATTTTAAACACACGCATAAAAAACTCTAGACAAAATGTTTTTTCATAAAAGCACATTCAAGCACAAATCCTAGACTAGCTGAGACAATATTTTCTAGATTCCCACTACAGATACATCCAAGATACACTTATTTAGATAAAATACATTAGAAGTTTGGTGGCTTTGGCTCCCCCTTACACAACGCACTTCTTGGCCACACCAAACTTTGAATTCCCAAAGACCTAAAGATTTCAAGGAATTTACTATCTCTTTGAATTGTGAGAACATGGGACAACTCTAGAGGTCATTCGTCCTTGTGCGCGAGCAAATAGAAGGATTTTGACTACTACAACAACTGGATTTTTAGTAAGGCATATGTTCAAGTGGCTATACTTGCAACAGATTAGCCTTGTTAAGCAGGCCTCCAAGCTTGTATAAGTTAAGTTCTACAAGTTTTTATGCACCATGTAAGTACTGAGGGATATCTTCATCCTGACATAGAAATCAATCATTGATTATGATTTTCATCACAACCACTTTTCTTATATAGTGGTTCAGAAGGACTTGACCTTAGCTCATTACCACTTGGGTCATTCCCTCTCACCCAAATTTACGGGTTTCTCAAGTGGCAGACTCTAAAAGATAGAAAATTTTCTCTTACACCCAAGATCTGCAAAGGCAAGGGGAGAGGGTATGTTTGTTCTATCTTGGGATCTAAACATAAAAAATATTAGTGCAAGTGCACAAGACACACCAAAAATTTGCGTTCATTTTAAAGCCCAAATAAAATGTCATCTAAGGTAATAAAAAATAGACAATTGGTTTCAAATCAAACTTCTTCAACATGCATCCTACATCAACTATGTTAAGATTTAATAAGACTCTACAAGGAAATAAACATTCACAAACAGAACCATTAAATATGTTAACACAATCCTACAATTTGGAAACAGATGAAACACATCCAAATAAGAAGGCCACAAGAATTCCACAAAATATTTGTAGAAAGAGGTAAAACAAACAATTTATTGACTCAAGAAAAAGGAAGAATATCCTTTAAAATGATACAAAATTACTTTTTAAAGAGCTAGCATAAATTTGATCACAACATTAGAGTCCAAACCTAGACTTGGGTTGAGTTAAGTTGTAGGACAACATGTAGAACAAAATCAAATAAAAATATGATCTTGTGTGTATATGGGTCATGAAGTGACAGAAAATGGCCAAAAGAAAGCATTTAGTAGATGGAAGGGACAACTGTATCCCTAAAAGTGATAAATGGGCATGTGATGCATCAGTGTCATGTTTACAAAGACAAAGAAGTCACTCGACATTGAATATTCATTCCTCAAATTATGTCATGGCCACAAAAATTCAAATTAGGCTGCCAGGAAAAGAAATATTGAAACAACACGATGTGTTAGCTCATCTTGCACACCTATAAGAAACACCACCACACATGTTGAAAAGTAAACTCAAGTGCCAATTTTGATATGATCCATCGATGGAGAACTATGGCATGCAAATGAATGGTCAAATGTGGCATAAATATCCTAATACAAGATTAGAACATAACCATTGATGAATGATCCCTTCATTAGACGGTTGGTGAGGTTATGCTCTTAACTTGAATGTACATGTTGAAATAATCGTGCAAGCATGAATAAATGAGGATCACTAATGAAAACCAAGATGTAAGAGCATAATTTTAAAATAGAAAACATGATGTGTTAGCCCACCACAAACATGGCATTGACTCATTGACCATGTGGATGCATGCTTAACTCCAGTGAGCATTTTGGGATAGTTGCACAAGCACACATGAACTAGATCTGTTGATCTAATTAGAGATGCTTGATGGATAAACAATGAAGATCTTAAGTGGGAACCAGAATGATAGGTAACTAGGTAATGGGGACAATGAATAGATGATGGGTTAGCCAATAATGACAGAGCTTAGCCCATGAGGAAGGTATCTCAAATAATTTATATGTGATGGGCTTGTTGGGATTAATGGGAAGTATGTACTGAGAGGGGAGAGGTGAATCAATACCTCTTAAACTTTTTGTATCCTTTAATCAATTAAACTTTGTAATCAATTGTATATCCATTCAATCTGATTTATACTATCTTGATGTGAGTTATATCAATTCATAACATTAACATACATGTGAACATTCATATAAATATTCATGAAATTAATTTGACACATAACACAAGATATGATATCACAAAAAACTCCTGTAAGGAAGTAAAAACTGCGGTGGTGATGACACCCACAAAATATTCACTATCTGTAGATTGGAAGGGGTCAGTTAGGGCTTACAATTTGATCACTTCTGATGATCTACCCTATTAAGAGTATCAATGGAGACCTGTTAAATTATACTTTGTTAAGAGCTTGAGCAACACTATTGAGTGTGCACTCGATAAAGAGATTTATTGTTGGACTGTTAAAATCCACCTTCCTTGAAAGGATTTTTACACTTTGCTCCAATTGTTAGAATGATATCAAATTAGAAATTGACCTGGTAAATGCAATATCCTATTTCTGACATAGATCCAATTTAGTTTACATGAATTATTACCTAATTCTGATTGAATAATACCTTTGATTATCGGTATGCTCTGTTCTTGGTTCTTGCTAACCAAGTTCACCTTTTGTTGTTCTTATTCTTGAAACTCTCAATCTGATCCATAGATGTGCTCACTTGATTCATTCATGTTCTCCTCTCTCTTCACATCCTTAATAATGAATGATTGCATCATCTATTTATAGATGGATTGACTTCATCAAGTTTCGATAAAAACAATGATAACTCTAAGATCAGGTCTGCAACTTGTACCTAGATCTCCTAGTCTATGTGTTTTAAATCAGTTAGACTGATTAAAGCACTTAAATTCATGTATCTTGTCCCTAAAGAAATGGATTTAAAACAAATAAATATCTTATAAATAGAATACACTTTCTCTATCTGATGTGGAAGTCAGATCCACTTTTTGTGGGCTACAATTGACTTTTGGTTTTGTCTGTCGATTCCTCTTTAAGTGTCTTGTCGGTCTGCACTGTATCTTGCATATCGGGTTCCTCTGTCGGGTTCCACTTCATCCTTTTTTTTTCCAATTTTGGTTTACACACTAAGTTGTGTCGTCATTTCTCTTTGTACTTAGTCATCTTCAGTGATCTCTTAATATCTAATCTTCGGTTTGCTATGTCATGTCTTTCGGTGTATGCTTACCGAAAGTGTTGTTTTCATACTAATGGAAAATTAGTGTCATCAATCTCCCCCTTTGACATTAGTATCAAAAATTGATATGTGTAAAATACTAACAAAATTTTAAGTATATACAACATATATAATCCTTATTCATTTAATGATTCTCCCTATGTATATGCCGATATAACTGTACATATGATGTCTTTCCTTATACATATAATTTTTCCCATATTAATATACATATACATATCTACTAGTTTCTCATCTGAATGAATACATATCATTTTCTCTTTTTGTATTTTGTACTCATATCATTTCCCCCTTTTTGATATTAAGGGCAGAGGTCTTTACCTTTAGAGCTTATAAAAAATGTGGGAGTGTGAAGACTTCATGTCTTCCATCATTTTCTCCTATTGTTCTTTGAGGTTCTCCAGATCCATGTGCTTGACTGTGATATTTGAGTGCATGTCGTAGATGTTGTCTACTACAGACATCTCAGGAGTTGCTATAAGTTGCCTTGTTGAACTGATATGTTGTTGGAGCAGTGTAAGGTTTGGTATAAGTTGATCTTGGAGCTCGGTTACTTCTTCCCTAAAATTCTTTTCTACCTCCCATAGTTCCTGCCTTAACCTTTTTATCTTATTTATCTTTTCATAATGCAGCTTAACTACATTGTCTTCATCAGTGGTTAAGCTTTGTGCACTATTTGCTAGATCTGTATCCAGCTTTGCAATGTTGTCACTAATTTCTTTAGTGAAATTTTCTGTTGTGCTCAATTTTTGAATCAATTTTATAGCTTTAGATATTATTGGATCTAATTCAGTGATGAATTCTGATAGCTTTACCTTACTTACTGCCACTTCTTGGTTGATGTTCTCAATGATATTTTGTTGGTACTTCATATCGTCTCTCTCCTCTATTGCCTTCTCAGCATCAATATTATGAGTTGTGATTACGTCGGTTAGAGTAGCTAATTGATCAATTATTGGCTTTTTTTGATCAATATCAACATCAAGTACAATTGGATGTAATATGTCCCCTGTTGTCTCCAGTACCATGGAGTCCCTGTGCTTTTTCTTTAGCTTCTCTTGTAATGCCTTTCTTTGGCATATTTCTCCATATTCTTGTAATGCTTCAAAGTCAAGTGTAGATGGGTCACACTTTAGTATTTCTATTATTTCATCCAATGTAACCTCTAACTTGTTCTTCTTTGATTTCTTCTTCTTTTTTTGTGAATCACTAGAATGTAAAACCATTGCCAATTTCTCGGCCTTCTTTGTTGTGGTTGATGAAGTGACCTATTGTGCTTCTTTCTACTTCTTGGCAACAGTTTCAGCTTTTCGGGTGTCTGTAGATGTCTCCACATTCACCTTAACATCATCGGTAGCACACTTGTCAGTTTCCTCAGGAGTACCATCTCTAGGTTTGTCTCCTTCATCGATGTCCGTTGCTTTATCAGTCTTGGTTTTTGCATTCTTGTCTTGTGTATCTGCATCCTTTTCTTTATCTCCTCCAGTAACCTTATTAGTGTCAGTTACATCTTGATTATATTTGATGTCTTGCTAACCATCGGTGTTGTCTTTGTTTGCTTCATCCCCTGCATCCTTGGGAGTATCCTTCTCAGGTGACTTGCTTGATTCTTCTAGGATATTGATAGCTTGTATCAATATTGGCATGTTGCCTAGAATATTCACCTCTGCAGTATCAACATTTGTGTCCTTCTCATTGGTTTTGTCCTTTGCAATAGTGGCATCTTCATCTTTATTCACTTCATCTATTGGGTCATCGGTAATGTCAATGACATTAGTGTCCATAATGTTGTCATTTGTGGTATCTGACCATGATTCATCTGCAACATCTACAGTCTTGTTTTCGATTGTATCATATTCTTCTTTATCTAACTCAATAGATATGTCATCTTGAGTTTCCTTTTCAACTTCTTGTTGTTGAAGGTCTTTCTCGTGGCTTTCCTCCTCAGTAGGTCTATTCATAATCTTGCACCATTTCTTGTGGCTGTCCTATTCAAGCTCTATAAGATTTCCTTCAAGAAATTTGTATGCTCTCAGCTTTGGTGAGAACTCCTTTTTGTACTTTTCCATCATTTCATATATTTCTACCTTCTTTGACTCAGGTGGCATGAGAGAAACAAGTACTCTCTCTATTATCTCTTTTTCATTTTTCAAGGAAAATGTCCAATGGGAGTAGTCTGTCCAAGAGTTCCCTTGGTACATAACTACCTTCAAACTAAATCAGTACATATTTAAACTTGTACATGTTTTCTATGATGGCATCCTCTACTTTATTTTGATCTTCAGGGTCTAACTTCAACCTTCTTCTGATCTTTGAATTTGATATAGATCCAGAGTTTGCAATAGGTTTGCATATGTCATCAATAGATTCAGGAGGTGTTACCTTGACACTTTATGCTTCTACAACTTCATCCTTCTCGATGTCTTCAATATCCTCTTGGGTTCTTATGAATTTCCTTCCTCTTTTGTTTTTCCCTCTCTTTGGTGCAACGGATTTCCTTTTGTATTTCCTAACCTTTCCTTTCTTTAGAGGTGAAGGAGTAGAATCCTTTGATGTTTGGCTTCTTGTCCTAGAAGCAGTTATTGTCCTTGGCTTTTTAGCTGGTGGAGGAGGTGGTGACTCTGACTCGATTTCCTTTAATTCATCCTTTCCTTCATCTTTACCAATAGATAACTGTTCTTCGGTTTCTTCCTCCTATTCAAATTCTTCATCCTGTTAAGATTCTTCCTTGGTCACTGACGGTATCTTTTTGAGATTTTTCACCATCTTATCTTTCTTCCTGACAATTTTCTTAACAAATAGGCCAGATTTTATTCTTGTCTTGGCCTCTTCATATGTTCCAAATTTTGGTTGTTTCTTATCCAATGGTTCATTGATCAAGGCATCAATTGCCTTAGTTGAAAGATCAATGTTGATTTCATATTCTAATGGTTGTAACCATGTTGTCCTTGGTACAATAGGCTTAATGTATGTATTGTCTGTATCAACCATGAAGCATATCTCATCCTTATACTTTTCAATGAGTTGCTCAGGGATTCTTACCCTCTTTTGCATTTGGTCTTTGAATACATTGAAGTATTCATCCATGACTATCTCAAAATTATCTCCTAGTGTGGCTATGTGCTCACTAATTGGCATGGTGACCAGTTTGGTGCTGGCCCATTTCACATCTCCTATCGATGGGAATGTTTCTTGAAAATAAAAGAAAATACACATTATTAGTGATTTAAACTTACAAGTGTTTGACTTTTCATTCCTCATAGTATCTAAGTTATCCTTCAACTGATTCAAGAGTAGTTCAGATAAGTCTAATTGTGTTCCCTTCTTCACAATTTTGAACGTTGTGTCCACTGCACTTGATGCTATGTTGTTCAATCTTCTTGCTTGGAAGAATTTGTATCCTAGAACACATGCGCCAAACTTGATCTTAGCATCGGTTATTGTGGTAAATTTTAGTCCTCTGCCATCCCATTGGGCTCCTGTCATCTTCTCGATCTCGGCCTTTTGTGGATGCTTTAGTGCCTTAAATTTATTGGTTATGGGGTAACCGGTGACTGTATGGTTGACATCTTGGGTTATCAACTTCGGTTCATCAATCCATAGCATGTTGTTATGCATTTGTCTTAGCACTAACCGAATCTAATCAGTTTTGAAAACCTTCGGGAACATTAGGGCATTGGTGATCCCTTTTACTTCAATATGATTGTGTTTGTCCTTTAGTATTCCATATTTGTTACACAACTTCTTATAAGCTTCTCCAACCTCCGATGTTCATATTTCTGCAATCTTTCAGTGTATGAAAGATCGAACGTCTTCCACAAGTAAAACCCTAGCTAGTATGCGTGAAAATGCTCTAGCGTCATCGGGTTGTGAGGCAACCTCATGATGGATCTTGTAGTTAGGTGCCTCAAATGCCAAATTCTTGATGAGCTTGAACTCATCCTTCTTTACATTCTTGGATTTCATAGTTTGAGATGTTGAGGCCATTTTCAGATATTTAGGGCTTTCTGTGTAATGCATAAAAATAGAGTTGTTGGTCTGTTGAACTTACTGTCTATGCTTGCAATGATTTCTGATCTTCTTGGAGTGTGAGGAACCTAACTACAAGATTTGTCCTGAGGCAACCTCAAGATGGATCTTTTAGTTAGGTTCCTCACATGCCAAATTCTTGATGAGCTTGAACTTATCCTTCTTTACATTCTTGGATTTCACAGTTTGAGATGTTGAGGCCATTTTTAGATATTTAGGGCTTTCTATGTAATGCATAAAAATAGACTTGTCAGTCTGTTGAACTTACTGTTTGTGCTTGCAATGATTTCTGATCTTCTTGGAGTGTTGTTGGTCGATTCATGGTCACTTTGTAACTTAGTTTCTTTTTGCTCAAAAATTGCCTTAGTCGCTCTGCTCTGGTTGTCATGAAAATGAGTTATTTTGTTGCCCTATTTATAGGTGCTTCCCTAAAATGTGTGCCATAAATGCTTACCAACTCCTCGATGTATGAAGACTGAGTTCATTGGTGAAGGATTTACTTCCCTTCGGTGACAACATAACATTTTAGAGCAGTCATTAATTCACTTGCTTTTACCGATAGGTTTTGGTATCACAAACAACTTGTTCATTTGCTCATTTACCGATGAGGCTCAGTTTATACTTAGCAACTTTTATTTTAACCGACACTTCTCAGTAAGTGTAGGCAGTCTTAGTTTTGAGTGTATACCGATGGGTTTTGGTACATATGCCTAAAAGCATAGTTATCACAGATTTTAACAAGTAATACCATGATGCATCTTTACTTATCCTAATTTTGCATTATATCAACATATTATAGAACTGATGTAAAAGTAATAGCTTGGGGTAATGCAATTCCATACTTACTTGTTCTGCTTAGGTGGGGGTTGTGATGTCACCGGATCCATTGGATGGGGTGTCACCATTTACATTGCTTAGTCCAACTTCATCATTATTTGAAGCTCTTCTCCACATTTTGTCTCTTGCCCTCTAGATGTCTTCAATGGTGTTTCCATTGGGATATGTGCTTGTCTCTGTCATTCGGTCTCTACAGTCTTTCTTGAGATGACCAAATTTATGATAGTATAAGCATGCCATTATAGGGTTAGTCCAGCTTCTAGACTTTCTATTCCACCATCTCATATAGTTTTCAACAATGTGACCATATCTTCCACATGCTGTACAATTTTTCCAAGTATTGTAATCCCATACATACTGATTACCGACTCTCTTCAGTTGATAGGGATTTTCTTGACCTTTAGAATTCCATGCTTGCCTTTTCTTTTTCTAGCATTCAAGGCTTGTGTGCCCATTCATTTTTCAAGTAGGAAAGTACTTGTCCATGTAGGTTTCCTTCTTTGGTTGTTTCATCTCAAACTTGCATTCATATGCTTTATGTCCTTTCTTGCTACATTTATAACAGAATCCTATGAATGAAGATGTAGATTTAGGAATACCTTTCATTTTTCCTCTGCATACATTTGATGTATGGCCTTGCTTTCCACAATGACTGCATGTAAGCTTTCTTGGTCTTGAATTTGTATAAACATTATTTGGATCAGTTTGATTTGATGATTCTCCATTCTCGGTAAAACCTAGACCAATATTGTTGTTGACTCTTCATTGTCCTTCAAGAAAATCATCCATTATTTTATTTCTTTCTTTAGATTTCGTGATAATTTCATTATGTTGTTGCTGAATTCTTATTTCATGTTTCAAATTTTCATTCTCATCCCTCAATTCACCAATAGCTTCTATTCTTTCAATGAGTTCAACATTTAGTCTATTTTCTTCTTGACTCATAAGAATAATTTGATTTGTAATCTCATGGTGATGCTCTGTAAGTCTTTGTATTTCAAACTCTTTTTCTTGTAGCTTTTCAGTGATCTTTCTTTTATCATCAATAGCTAGTGTTCTTTATTTCTTAGCTTGTCTAGCATTATTCATGACATCAATCATCCTTACCATGTGTGTCTCTTGACTGATTTGTAGAGATTTAATTTGTCCACCCATATGTAGATTGATTTCAGTTAGGCTTGTGATGCTTTCTTTTGATGTATCTGATGATTTTCTTGTAGTTGATCCTAAAGACTCAAATAAATATGGTATCTTTTCCTCGTGATAATCTGTCTCATTATAGCGAGATGCCATGTTCTTTCTTTCATCTAGCAACTATCTCATATTGATTCTAGCTTCTTTATACTATTCATAGAACATTTGAATTTCAAGCTTTTTATTCTCAATATTTTTATTAAGTTTGTACTTCTCCATTGTATGATATTTTCTCTTAAGCCTTTAAGCTTTCCAAGAAGAGACTTAGCTCTGATACCAATTGTTGGGATTAATGGGAAGTATGTACTGAGATGGGAGGGGTGAATCAGTACCTCTAAAACTTTTTGTATCCTTTAATCCATTAACCTTTGTAATCAATTTTATATCCATTCAATCTGATTTATACTATCTTGATGTGATTTATATCAATTAATAACATTAACATACATGTGAACATTCATAGAAACATTCATGAAAGTAATTTGACACATAACACAAGATATGATATCGCAGAAAACTCCTGTAAGGAAGTAAAAACTGCGGTGGGGATGGCACCCACAAAATCTTCACTATCTGCAGATTGGAAGGGGCCGGTTAAGGATTACAATTTGATCACTTCTGATCATCTACCCTATTAAGAGTATCGATGGAGACCTATTAAATTATACTTTGTTAAGAGCTTTAGCAACACTGTTGAGTGTGCACTCGATTAAGAGATTTATTGTTGGACTGTTAAATCCACCTTCCTTGAAAGGATTTTTACACTTTTCTACACTTGTTAGAATGATAGAAAATTACAAATTGACCTGGTAAATGCAATCTCCTATTGCTAATATAGATCCAATTTAGTTTACATGAAACATATTATCATCTAATTGTGATTGAATAATACCTCTGATTCTCAATATGCTCTGTTCTTGGTTCTTGCTAACCAAATTCACCTTTTGTTGTTCTTGTTCTTGAAACTCTCAATCTGATCCAAAAATGTGCTCGTTTGATTCATTCATGTTCTCCTCTCTCTTCAAATCCTTAATAATGAATGATTGAATCATCTATTTATAGATGGATTGACTTCATCAAGTTTTGATAAAAACAATGATAACTCTAAGATCAGGTTTACAACTTGTACCTAGATCTCCTAGTCTATATATTTTAAATCAGTTAGACTGATTAAAGTACTTAGATTCATGTATCTTGTCCCTAAAGAAATGGATTTAAAAAAAAAAAACATCCTATAAATAGAATACACTTTCTTTATCTGACGTGGAAGTTAGATCCACTTTTTATAGGCTGCAACTGACTTTCAGTTATGTCTGTCGATTGCTCTTTAACTGTCCTGTCGGTTTGCACTGTATCTTGCATATCGGGTTCCTCTGTCGGGTTCCACTTTATCCTTTTGTTTTCCAATTTTAGTTTACACACTAAGTTGTGTCATCAGTTCTCTTTGTACTTAGTCATCTTCGGTGATCTCTTAATATTCAATCTTCAGTTTGCTTTGTCTTGTCTATCGGTGTATGCTTACCGAAAGTGTTGTTTGCATACTAATGGCAAATTAATGTCATCAATCTCCCCCTTTGACATTAGTATCAAAAATTGATATGTGCAAAATACTAACAAAATGTTAAGTATATACAACATATATAATCCTTAGTCATTTAATGTCTCCCCTATGTATATGCCGATATAACTGTACATATAATATCTTTCCTTATACATATCATTTTTCCCATATGAATATGCATATACATATCTACCATTTTCCCATCTGAATGAATACATATCATTTTCTCTTTTTGTATTTTGTACTCATATCATTTCCCCCTTTTTTGATATTAAGGGCAAAGGTCTTTACCTTTAGAGCTTATCAAAAATGTGGGAGTGTGAAGACTTCATGTCTTCCATCATTTTCTCCCATTATTCTTTGAGGTTCTCTAGAGCTATGTGCTCAACTATGATCTTTGAGTGAATGTCATAGATGTTGTCTGCTACAGACATCTCGGGAGTTGCTATCAGTTGCCTTGTTGAGCTGATATGTTGTTGGAGCAGTGTAAGGTTTGGTAGAAGTTGAGCTTGGAGCTTGGTTACTTCTTCCCTAAAATGTGTTTCTTCCTCCCATAGTTCTTTCCTTAACCTTTTTATCTCAATTATCTTTTCATAATGCAACTTAATGCATTGTCTCCATCAGTGGTTAAGCTTTGTGCACTATTTTCTAGATTTGTAACCAGCTTTGCAATGTTGTCACTATTTTCTTTAGTGCACTTTTTATTGTGTTCAATTTTTGAATCAAGGTTATAGCTTCATATATTATTGGATCTAATTCAGTGATGAATTCTGATAGCTTTACCTTATTTACCACCACTTCTTGGCTGATGTTCTCAATGAGCTTTTATTGGTACTTCATATCATCTCTCTCCTCTATTGCCTTCTCAGCATAAATTTCTGAGTTGTGATTATGTCAGTTAGAGTAGCTAATTGATCAAGTATTGGCTTTTTTTTATCAATATCAACATCAGGTACAATTTGATGTAATGTGTCTTGTGTTGTCTCCAGTACCATGGAGTCCCTGTATTATTTCTTCAGCTTCTCTTGCAATGGCTTTCTTTGGCATATTTCTCCATATTCTTGTAATTCTTCAAAGTCAAGTGTAGATGGGTCACACTTTAGTATTTATATTATTTCATCCAATGTGACCTCTAACTTGTTCTTCTTTGATTTCTTCTTTTTCTGTGAATCACTAGAATGTAAAACCATTGCCAATTTCTTGGCCTTCTCTGTTGTGCTTGATGAAGTGACCTGGTGTGCTTCTTTCTATTCTTTTGCATCAGTTTTATCTTTTCAGGTGTCTGTAGATGTCTCCACATTCACCTTAACATCATCAATAGCACACATTTCAGTTTCCTTAGGATTACCATCTTTAGGTTTGTCTCCTTCATCGGTGTCCTTTGCTTCATCAGTCTTGGTTTTTGCATTCTTGTCTTAAGTATATGCATCCTTTTCTTTATCTCCTCAAGTAACCTTATTAGTGTTGGTTACATCTTGACTATCTCTTATGTCTTGCTGACCATCGGTGTTGTCTTTTTTTGCTTCATCCCCTGCATCCTTGGGATTATCCTTCTCAGATGACTTGCTTGATTCTTGCAGGATATTGATAGCTTGTATCAATATTGGCATGTTGCCTAGAATATTCACTTGTGTAATATCAACATTTGTGTCCTGCTCATCAGTTTTGTCCTTTGCAACAATGACATCTTCATCTTTATTCACTTCCTCTGCTAGGTCATCGGTAATATCAATGACATTAGTGTCTACAATGTTGTCATTTGTGGTATCTAGCCATGATTCATCTACAACATCTGCAGTCTTGTTGTCAGTTGTATCATCTTCTTCTTTTTCTAGCTCAATAGATGTGTCATCTTGAGTTTCCTTGTCAACATCTTGTTGTTGAAGGTCTTTTTTAGGGCTTTCCTCCTCAGTAGGTCTATTCATAATCTTGCACCATTTCTTGTGGCTATCCTATTCAAGCTCTATAAGCTTTCCTTCAAGAAATTTGTATGCTCTCAGCTTCAATGAGAACTCCTTTTTGTACTTTTCCATCATTTCATCTATTTCTACCTTCTTTGAATCAGGTGGCATGAGAGAAAAAAGTACTCTCTCTTATCTCATTTTCATTTTTCAAGGAAAATGTCCAACGGGAGTATAGTCTATCCAAGAGTTCCCTTGGTACATAACTGTGTTCAAACTGAATCGGTACATATTTAATCCTCTACAGTTTTGCTATGATGGTGTCATCTACTTTATTATGATCTTCTGGGTCTAAGTTCAACCATCTTTTGATCTTTTAATTTGATATAGATCCAAAGTTTTCAATAGATTTGCATATGTCATAAATAGATTTAGGAGGTGTTACCTTGACACTTTCTACTTCTACAACTTCATCATGGTCGGTGTCTTCAATATCCTCTCAGGTTCTTATGAATTTCCTTCCTCTTTTGTTTTTCCCTCTCTTTAGTGTGGCAAATTTCCTTTTGTATGTCTTGACCTTTCCTTTATATAGAGGTAAAGGAGTAGAATCCTTTGATGTTTGGCTTCTTTTCCTAGAAGCAGCTGTTGTCCTTGGATTTTTAGTTGGTGGAGGAGGTGGCGAATCTGAATCTATTTCCTCAAAGTCATCCTTTCCTTCATCTTTACCGACAGATAAATCTTCTTCAGTTTCTTCCTCCTGTTCAACTTCTTCATCCTGTTCAACTTCTTCCTTAGTTGCTGACAATGTCTTTTTGAGATTTTTCACCATCTTGTCTTTCTTCCTGACAATTTTCTTAACAACTAGGCTAGATTTTATTCTTGTCTTGGCCTCTTCATATGTTCCAAATTTTGGTTTTTTCTTATCCAATGGTTCATTGATCAAGGCATCAATTGCCTTAGTTACAAGATTAATGTTTATTTCATATTCTAATGGTTGTAACCATGTTTTCCTTGGTACAACAGGCTTAATGTATGTATTTGTTGGAGATTTGATTCAGAGCAGTTGATTGATTGTATGTTTGTCATTGATGACAACATATAATACACACTAGTAATTCTGTATGAACTTATCTGTATGATGACATGAAGAATTGCATGGATAGATACATGTTGTTGACATGTTTATTATGTTATGTTCATACACGCAGACCCAGATATGATGTTTCAGTAAAGTTATGCAATTCTGTTATTGGCAGTTACAGTTCTTGAAGTATAATGGTTTAGGGCCAATGTATATAACATATTTCATGAGTTTCACCTATCTTCAGGATATGTGTGTGTATATTCATGTTTAGTTATGAGTTTTTGATATAAATCCAAAGGCGCCAAACATGTTTCAAGATGATTGAAAAGTTATGGTTAATTTGGTGAGGCCGACTCAATGAAGTGTCACGTCTGTTCAGCATTGACTTGCGCAGACTTAATATTGTTTGTGTGCTTAGTTAAGCTGACTAAGATATTGATGAAGTGTTTCTAAGAGCCAACATGACCTTCTAATTTGGAGAAGATACTTATAGTAGTTCAATTGTAATACGCCAAGTGTGAATGATATGAAATGTGAAGAAAGATGTACAGAGCATATTATCAGAGTCGGTTCATTCATCAAGGGTCTATGTGAAGAAGAAGTGAAAGATTGTAATACACTAGAACTGATCAAGAAATTAGGTCTACTCTATAGTTAATCATCAGATATAGTGCATATCTGTTATTCAGAAGGTTGTAACCTTCACCATCAAGCAGTGAGATTTTGGACAGTGAGTCCACCACCCCTAACAAGGTTATTTGTAAAAGACTCCTAACAGGTTCTAACCCTTAACCAGGTCACTATACTTATTTCATTGTATTGTAAAACTCCTAACAGGGTTGAAATATCTTCTAATAGGGATTAGTACAAACAAGTATAGTTTATTGTGGGTGCTAATTCCCACCGGGGTTTTTACCATTTTGTTTCCCCATAATCAAATTGTGTGCTGAGTACTGTGTTATCTGATTATGCATTTACTTTGTTGTACACGAAAGTTAAAGAAGTACAAGGAAATAAAGTAACTAATAACTGATTCACCCCCCTGCTCTTAGTTATCCTTTGGGACTATTCTAACAATTGGTATCAGAGCCAAGTGCCTTAGAGAAGAAGCCTAACAGCTTAAGGTAGATCAAATGTCTTACTTCAGAAAAGAAAGCCCTAAGTTCGATGGAGAGAATTATTTGGATTGGAAAAACAAAATGATAACACATCTACAGTGTATTGGCTTTGAGATCTTTGAGATTGCTACACAAGAGGTTGTAATTCCATCTCTGAAAGACCTTGCAAAGGATGATGCTACCAACAGACAAAAAGACATGTTTACACACAATGCAATTGCCAAAGAAGCCCTAATCAGCACCTTATCTGACAGTGAATTTTCCAAAATCAAGAAAATTGACAAAGCATATACCATATGGAAGTATCTATAAGACATGTTTGAAGGAGATGTTCAAGCAAAGAATGCACGTAGGAAGACATGGAAGAAGAAATACAATAGCCTTGAGATGTTTCCCGAAGAGAACATTAGAGCTTACAATCAAAGGATCAATGAAGCAGTATCTGAAATCAGAAAAAATGGTGGTGAAATATCAGAAGAAGATATAATGGACAAGTTGTTAACTACTTTGACACCAGACTATGAAAACAAGATCAACAGTCTAGATGAAACTATGCAATTCTCACAAAACTTCAAGAGAGAGACTCTAATCAGCAAAATCTCTGTGTTTGAGATATCAAGATTGAAGACTGAACCTAAAAGTGAAATAGCCTTCAAAGCCACAGTCCATGGTAAGAAATCCTTACACACATCCAGTCATGATGGAAAAGAAGAAGTTGACGAAGAACTTGAAGAAATCATAGCTATGATTTCTAGAAGAGAAAAGAAAGGAAAAGGTAAATATGAAGGACAAATTCCATTCAAATGTTTTTCATGTAATAAGATAGGCCACTTTGCATCTAAATGTCCCACAAGAGTCAAGAAGTTTAGATCTGATTACAAACCCAAATATAAGAAGGAATGTTATCATGCTGAAGAAGGTGTAACCGATGAAGATTCAGGAGAAGATGAAATTGGATTCATTGCCCTTAGAGATATGGAAAGGTTTCTTGAGGAAATGGACATTGCAGATGAAAAGGAAGAACAAGAACTAGCCCTAATTTCCAAAGAATACATCAAAACTGATTGGATCATTGACAGTGGATGCTCTCATCACATGACAGGTGATAAAGATAGATTTGTTCAGTTAGACAAGGACAAAGGTGGTATGGTTAGATTTGGAGATAACACTCCAAAACCTATCATAGGCAGAGGTTCTATCACCTTGGATGAAAAAAAAAAGACAGATGATGTTCTATATGTTGATGGACTTCATCATAACTTGCTAAGTGTTGGACAACTACTTGACAAAGGTTATCATATAGAGTTCAAAGACAACAAGTGCATTATTAACAACAAGGATGGAGACATGATTGCATTAGGCTCCAAAATAAAAGGTAATGTTTTTCATCTTAATTCTGATGTAATTTTTTTTGTTGCAAAAGTGGATGATAGTTGGTTATGGCACAAGAGACTTTGTCATATCTACTTTGACAATATAGTAAAGATCAACAATGTTAAGGCATTTAGAGACCTACCAAGTATTGCAAGACCAGTTGACACAATATGCAGGGAATGTGTTATGGGAAAGCATATGAGGAGTTCTTTCAGAAGCAAGCAAAACTTAGCTGAGAACAAATTGGACCTAGTACATACAGATTTGTGTGGTCCTACTCAAACAAGATCATACTACGGAGAAAGGTATTTCATTTTGTTTGTTGATGATTTTTCTAAGATGATGTGGGTTGCGTTCTTAAAGGAGAAGTTTGAAGCTTTTGAGAAGTTCAAAATATTCAAAGCTAAAGTTGAGAATGAATCCAGATTGAAACTGAAATGTCTGAGATCAGATAGAGCAGGAGAGTTCACCTCTGATCAGTTTTATGACTATTGTGAAGAGCATGGTATTAAAAGATAGTTGAGTGCACCTAGAACTCCTCAGTAGAATGGAATTGCAGAAATGAGGAACATGATCATACTTGATACAACGCACACTATGATGATTGAAGGAAAAGTTGCGCACACCTATTGGAGAGATGCAGTGAACAAATCAGTATATACCATCAACAGAACCCAATTGAGCCCAGGTGTGGATAAGACATCCTATGAACTTTGGTTTGGCAATGTACCTACAGTAAAGTACTTTAGAATCTTTGGCAGCAAGTGCTACATCAAGAGAGATGATGGAGTTGTTAAGTTTGATGCTAGAAGTGATGAAGGTATTTTCCTTGGTTATTCTACTAAAAGCAAAGCATATAGATGTTTCAATTTGAGATTAAAGAAGATAATTGAAATCATGCATGTTAAGATTGATAAAAATTTTATGGTTCAAGAAAGATACTATGAATATGCACCTATGATTGAGGATGAATCCAGACCTAGCAACAAAGATAATGTTATTGAAGAAATGTTTGATTGCATTGATGTCTCATGCAATGACCCTGAATCAAGAAGAGAAGAATCACAGATTATAGAAGAAGAAGAGACACGTAAGGTTCCAAATTCACATCTAGATACCACTCTAAAAATGACATCATTGGAGATCAGAGCAACAATGTTTTGACCAGATCAAAAGCAAAAAGTCTAGCAGTGGATGAAGAGGTATGTTTACTTTCATAGATTGAAACCTTAAGTGTTGAAGATGCTTGTAATGATTTTGATTGGAAGAATGCAATGAAAGAAGAATTAGATAAAATAATAATAAATGTCACATGGGAATTGGTCCCCAGACCTAGTGACAAAAATGTGATTGGAACAAAGTGGGTATTCAGAAATAAGATGAATGAAGATGGTACAGTAGTTAGAAACAAAGCAAGATTGGTATGCAAGGGATAT
>MU223054.1:1195018-1207708 GCA_018584345.1 Thuja plicata | reverse complement strand
GTGACAAAAATGTGATTGGAACAAAGTGGGTATTCAGAAATAAGATGAATGAAGATGGTACAGTAGTTAGAAACAAAGCAAGATTGGTATGCAAGGGATATGCGCAGAGAGAAGGAATAGACTACACAGATACATTTTCCCCTATGAGTAGACTGGAAGCCATAAAGTTATTCTTGGCATAAGCAACAGTCAAAGACTTAAAGTATATCAAATTGATGTAAAATCAGCTTTTCTAAATGGTGATTTGAATGAAGAAGTTTACATTGAACAGCCTGAAGGATTTAGTCTTTCAGATGAACCAGACATGGTATGCAAATTGAAGAAAGCACTCTATGGTCTTAAACAGGCCCCAAGAGCTTAGTATGAGAGACTTGATGGTTATCTTACCAAGATTGGATTCATGAAAGGAGCAGTAGATTATAACCTATTCACAAGAGAAACACCTGATGGATTATTGTTAGTTTCTATATTTGTTGATGACATTATATTTGGGGGTAATGATAAGCTCAGTAAAGAATTTGCAAAAGCAATGCATAATGAATTTTAAATGAGTATGATTGGTCCTATAAAATACTTTTTGGGATTAAATGTAAAGCAAATAGATAAAGGTATATTCATTAATCAGTCTAAATATGTGAAAGAAATACTGAAGACCTTTCAGATGGATGATTGTAAACCAGTATGCACTCCCATGATAACAGGAAGCAAGCTTTCAAAAGATGATGACTCCACAACAGTTGATAAGACATTGTACAAATCTATGATTGGTAAACTCATTTATCTTACTCAATCCAGACCTGACATATCTAATGTATTTGGCATTGTTGGAAGATTTGTAGTTGAACCCAAGAAAAATCACTTAATGGAAGTAAAAAGGATATTCAGATATCTAAAGGGAACTATAGACTATGGTTTATGGTATCCTAAATCAAAAAATGTAAAGCTTCATGTTTATACAGATGCAGATTGGGTAGGTTATATTGATGATAGAAAGAGAAATTCAGGAGGAGCAGTATTCCTTGGAGACAGGTTGGTTTCTTGCATAAGCAAGAAACAAGATTGTATTTCTCAGTCAACAACAGAAGCTGAATATGTTGTAGAAACACTGAATTGTTCAACTATGATTTGGATCAAGCAGATGGTTAAAGACTTTGGCATTTAGGTTGATTATCCTATTGTTATTCATTGTGATAATACTAGTACTATCAACATGTCTAAGAACCATGTCATGCATGCAAAGACAAAACTCATAGAGATCAAGTACCATTTCTTAAGAGAGAAGGTTGCAGACAAAGAAGTGAAACTAGACTATGTGAGCACCAAAGAATAGTTGGCAGATATTTTCACAAAGCCCTTATCAAAGGATACTTTTGAGTATCTTAGGGAGAAGTTGGGAGTAATTCCCTCTCCTAAATCTATTTAAGAAAAAGCAGCAAAGACATCAGTCATTAAGTGACTGATGAATGGTTGACTACTCTACTTCTGGAGTAGTAACTATACCAAAAAAATACTATGGCACCCTTTTCCATTGATGTCAAATGGGGAGTATATAGTAAGGAGGAGTATGAACTAAGGGGGAGCATATACTCTGGGGGAGTATATACTTAGAACAAAAACACAAATAGAGGAACTGCAGTAGTTTAGAGAAATCTTTGGTGAGGATATTGAGAAGATTGTAAAAGAAAAAGGACACCATGAACAGAGGATGTTTTTGAGATCATATGTTGCCATCAATGTCAAAGGGGGAGATTGTTGGAGATTTGATTCAGAGCAGTTGATTGATTGTATGTTAGTCATTGATGACAACATATAATACACAGTAGTAATTCTGTATGAACTTATTTGAATGATGACATGAAGACTTGCATGGATAGATACATGTTGTTGACATGTTTATTATGTTATGTTCATACATGTAGACCCAGATATGATGTTTCAGTAAAGTTATGCAATTCTGTTATTGGCAATTACAGTTTTGGAAGTATAACGGTTTAGGGCCAACATATAGAACATGTTTCATGAGTTGCACCTATCTTCAAGATATGTGTGTGTATATTCATGTTTAGTTATGAGTTTTTGATATAAATCCAAAGGCGCCAAATGTGTTTCAAGATGATTGCAAAGTTATGGTTAATTTGGTGAGGCCGACTTAGTGAAGCGTTGCGTCTGTTCAGCATTGACTTGCGCAAACTTAATATTGTTTGCATGCTTAGTTAAGATGACTAAGATATTGATGAAGTGTTTCTAAGAGCTGACATGACCTTATAATTTGGAGAAGATACTTATAGTAGTTCAATTGTAATACGCCAAGTGTGAATGATACAAAATGTGAAGAAAGATTTACAGAGTAGATTATCAGAGTTGGTTCACTCATCAAGGGTCTATGTGAAGAAGAAGTGAAATATTGCAATACACTGGAAGTGATCAAGATAGTAGGTCTACTCTATAGTTCATCATCAGATATAGTGCATATCTGTTAGTCAGAAGGTTTTAGCCTTCACCATCAAGCAGTGAGCTTTTGGACAGTGAGTCCACCACCCCTAACAGGGTTGTTTGTAAAAGACTCCTAACAGGGTCTGACCCTTAACCAGGTCACTATACTTATTGCATTGTATTGTACAACTCCTAACAGGGTTGAAATATCTTCTAACAGGGATTACTACAAACAAGTATAGTTTATTGTGGGTGCTAATTCCCATCGGGGTTTATACCATTTGGTTTCCCCGTAATCAAATTGTGTGTTGAGTACTGTGTTATCTAATTATGCATTTACTTTATTGTACACTAAAGTTAAAGAAGTAAAAGGAGCTGAAGTAACTAATAATTGATTCACCCCCCCCTCTCAGTTATCCTTTGGGACTATTCTAACAGTATTGTCTGTATCAACCATGAAGCACATCTCATCTTTATACTTTTCAATGAGTGTCTCAGGAAGTCTTATCCTCTTTTGCATTCGGCTTTTGAATAAATTGAAGTATTCATCCATGAATGTCTCAAAATTATCTCCCAGTGTGGCTATGTGCTCACTGATTTGCATGGTGACCGGTTTGGTGTTGTCCCATTTCACATCTCCTATCGATGGGAATGTTTCATGGTATGCTTGCATATGACATAATGTGGTTAACTAATATATCTCTTCCTTACAAGTCATGTTTCAAGACCATTATCTATTTTTCATGTGTATTTCTTCTTCAAATTTTAACAAAATGCATAACATACATAGATAACATAAGGGTCTTTTTGAATGAGCCTAATGCTAATCATAATCTTCCTAGTCCTATTCCTCAAAACCAAGCTCATAGTGATCATGTCATGAATACTTCCTATCAAAATTTCAAAACATTATCCATGATCTGGGTGTTATAAATTTCCTAGATGATTTCTCTTCTTGAATATTGGATAGTATTTATTATTCATCACCTAAAGAAGATGATCATGATGATCTCCCAAAAGAGAAAATTTTGACCTCTATTCCTCTTTTTACAACACCCGCTCATAAACCTCAAGATGAATCACCTTATCCTTGTACATTAAAGGCATTAAAAAATATATTAATCCTCCTTAACAAGACCATATAGGTGGTGTAGGTTTCATAACTCATGTTAATCCTTTACCATCTGGGATCCCCAAAATTATCAAAATTGTTCATGTTAAAACTAGGGCCTGCAAGAAACTAGGGTTGTGGGTGCATCCATAGGTCAGCATGAACAATTGTCAAAATGATCTCCAAAATTTGATTCACCTCCCTCCACCTTTGAATCCTTTTAGGAGACTATCTAGGGCACCTAAAAATGCCACTAAGTCTTTTCTAAAAGATCATGGGTGCTCGAACCACTTCTTTCTTCACCCTGTCCTGGCTCACCTGGATTCACCAATCAGCCATAGGGATTCCTATTTGTTCTAGGAAATCCATTGAAACTACAAGAATTAAAGAAAAAATCCTATCTACAGACTCTAACCCTACTTCCCCCATGGTTTCAGTTAAATCCACCGATGGGTTCTTAGGTTAGAGCCATTTCTAACTAAATAGCACTGTGAAGTTACTTGCAGACCAGTGACCTTCAAAATTCAATAAATTTACACTAAAAATACTTAGAAAAAAACTATCTACTGAATATGGAAGCTACTTGAAACCACTACACCCCTATGGGATCTGATCACGTATTCCAATCCGTACACAATCATACAGTAGCAAAGAGAGAATGCAAATTACAAGAAAACAGTGACAGACATCCGTACAGAAGTCTCCAAAATAATTGTTGCAATCCAAAATTTCATTAACCTCCTCAAAAAATCTAATCCATGCTCATATAATGAGCATGGGGTAGTTACAACTGATCCAGCTACATTTTTTAATTTCTTGCAAAAGTTGCTCGAGCAACTTTCAAAGTTGCTAGCAACTTTTTGCACTTTGAGCATTTTGAATTGCTTTGTCAACTCGATGGGTGAGTTTGATTTCCATGACCCTATATAGGATATGTAGGGTCCTAAAACACACCTCAAACCCACATTTCACTAAAATAGCAACTTTTCACAATTTTAAGCCAAAATGACCCTAAAACTCCTAATGAGCACTATGGTTCTTACAAACATGAAGTTAACTTATCATTGCATCCAACCCATTGGACCTTATTCCAAACCACACACAAAAACCTAAGACAACCCAAAAACACACAAAAAAATAAAATAGGGAGGTTCCCTGCACCACATGTTTATATACAAAGACATCCTTTCCGGTATGCATTAGTCATTCTACATAAGGATATTGACACCCTAAGTTGAAACCTTATGCTTGATTTAGAGTTCATATTTTATACATGAGAAATGAATTTAAGAGCTTAATTTTTTTTCCCATTTATCTTTCCTATCCATCCAATATCCCTTGTGGGCTTGCATCTTTTATAATATGATTCTCTTGCATGAATTTTCTGCCTTAACACCTTATGCTTGGAAGTGTTCATCTATTATAAAAGATCTCACACTTAAGGTAAGTATTAGGTTTTTATATCACCTCCTTTCATAGGATCCATTATCTCTTTTCTAATCATCTTGTTTGTACTATTATGTCCTCCCATGTACAAACTTGTTTTGTAGGATCTTTCTCATTAATGAGATTAGTATCCTCCTTACAATTTTTTTTTTCTTGGAAGTGTATATCTTATATAATTGGGTTGAACACTAGGTAGGTATAATGTGGCATTATTTTTCTCCTCTTATGTCTATGTGGATTTCTTTTATTTATTGATGTTACATCCTTTTTGGCATGAGATACTTTAATTCATGCGAGATCCTAACATCTTTTCTTAACAATATTTTTCATGCCTCAAGGGGCATGTCTATTACTTAATAATCATCCATATCATTTCTTTCTTTCACCTCCTTCTTGGTGAATTTTTTACTTTATAATGTGGTATCTTTTTACAAATATGTATGTTTTACATTAGGATTTCTCTTTGGTTTGTAGCTTATTTTGATTCAAATTGTGTATGTATTATGAACTAACTATCATTAGGATTGCATCACATATTTTGTCTTGCCTTCACACTTGGGGGAAAGGTTTCATGTATATTATTTTTCTCTCTCTTCTCTAAGGATCTACTTTCCTTAGTACAATGGCATTTTTTTATCATGTGACATTCTTTTCTATAAAGAATTGTTCATTTTGATTCAGGATTCTCTCTTACATAAGAGGTGTGAATCCTTGGTCACAACCGCTTCTTTATTGGAAAAACTATGTTCATTATAAATAATTTCCCTTACTATGTGTTTCAAAGTCTATAATCCTTCCTCAAGAATCCCCTTTTCACCTATAAATACAAGGTTAAATGGGTGCATTCTTGTTCTCCTCTCCCTCTTTGTCTTGACGATGCTATCTTTGTTCAAGAACTCTTAAAGGTAGATGTAATGTGGCCAATATCTATTCCTTTCCAGGGTCTGTTCTCATGAGCGGGATATCCTTTCATGATTATCTATTTTCTTAGCTCATAAGAGTCAAATCTCTTAGCTGAGCTTATGGAATACATTTTTTATTTAAGGATATCTTCTTCTTGTTGGAAGTAAGTATCCTTGATTCTCTTCCTTATGATGTCTCCTAAGTTTCCATCATAAGGAGGGGGGAATACATATGGCCTCCATTGTACTATATGCAATTTATTTTTGTTTATTGGATCCACATAGAGACAATGCTTCCCCTAAGCCACCCCTATGTGCAAAACATTTTCAAGCCACCTCTATGTGCAAATTTCTCAAGGTAGATTTAACTATCATAACACAATTTTCTAGACTATCAATTCTCCTTCCTCTCTCTTCTCCCCCCATGAATCACCGAGCATAACACAATTTTCTATCATGTTGGATTCCTTGTCTCTTTGTCTCTTTTCTCTCATGGTTATGCTAGTAGGTTAGACGACGGGTTTTTTATCATCTTTGGTGATGCTCTTGTGCTTCCTATGTAATCATTTGTGCTCTTGCAATAGCTTTCTAGATATGATATTAGTGGATAGGAAATTTTTGATTGAGGTCTCTTTCACTAGTTGATTTGGAGTTTTGTTTTAGTACTAACCATTTTGTGTGTCTTTTGTATTTGCTTTTGTTTTTTATTTTTACTTTTTTTATGCCCTTGTGCATGGATGTGGAGTTAATATCGTTGGTTTGGGGGCTTATGTCCTTAAATATAGTGTTGTCTTATCTCTCTAAAATTCTCCTATCATCATCTCTCTCTTTCTTTCTTCTATTTCTTCCTTTACTAAGCATGAGATTGTCTCATACTCCTGGTAAAGTGGGGGCTAAATGTACCATCCTAAAAAGTAAGCACTTAATTTGTACTCATTTTGGGACCATTTCAAGCCTACTTTAGTGTGTTTCTTATGGTAGGACCTCATATTGTACTTAAATACATATTCAATTCAAATATAGGTCATCCAACTTCTTCAAACTTGAGGTTGGCTCTAACTTCTATGCATGATTTCCCATTTTTCATCCAATCATATAATTCATTTCCCACCTAGGACCTATGCATTCCTTTTTGGATTTCACTATTTTCCCTAATTTCAAAATAGGTTGCGTCTTTCACCACCCCTTTTTGGCACACTCCTCTAAGTCTTCAGAAAAATTTGATTTGGCTGGACAAGGTCATCCAAGTTATCCTTGTCCTAGACTAGGTCATCCGGGTTGGCCTTATCCTAGGGCTTTATACTTTGGTTGGCTCTGGGCACAATGTAATGATTTTTCTCCTAGAACTTTAGTTGAGGTTGACTTGTGATATATGAGCCTTGAAATGTGTATAAAATGATACCTCTACCTCTCATTTTGATATACACAATCTACATCCATAAACAACCATAACAATACCCACAATCCATCATACACATGTAAGCTATCATACATTCATTGTGCATTCAAGAGATCCAAGTTAAAACAAGAATCCATACATTATCAAGCATTCAATCCCATCAAGCATTGAAGTGCAAGGAAGATGTAAAGAGTCTTTAAGAATCAAGTTTTCATTTACATCATGCATTCAAGGTATTTACTTCCATAGATCTAGCTTCTTTACCCATTAGAGGAAAAGAAAAGGAGTTTGACATCAAGGAAGGAGATCTACATTCATACATCAAGTCTTCTCCTCCTATAATCCAACATTATAGAAAATTACAACATCTATTACATGAGGTTTTATCTTGCCACATTCTAAGAGACAATTGCATCTACATGGTATGATATACTCCATTGTTTAGATCTAATCTCTTCTACATTAAAACATTCCTTTCAATTAATTTTATTTCATTTCAAGGTTGATTACTAAATAGAGGTTTGACTGAGCCAAAGACCTCCCTTCAACATTCTTCCCATTATTTTTTGTGTGCAAGAGAAGGTAACATATTTTTGGATTCGGATTTGGGAACATCAGTCACAGTCAAAGGCACCCTAAAATTTTCATAAGCTTTGGAGTTAAAAGGACTAGGTCAAAATTATGGAACATCATCCCGGACTAGGTCTTCTAGGTCGACCTCATCCGGGCTAAGATTTTCACAAAGAGTAGTTACAGGCATCAGAAGCCCAGATCTAGAATTTTACTTGGTTATGACACCTCTGCAATAATCAAAATCAGATCTGAAGGTCCATTTGCCTCTTCTTTCTTCAAGGTGAGTCTAATCTTACTATTTCTTCCCTTGCACTTACTTTCATAGACCAGAGTTACATTCCATATTACATATCATATCATATTTGCATTTCCTTATCATTCCTATTATAAGGAATCCAAAACACTATATGGTATAGATCTTGCATTAGCACCATTACTCTCTTGGTTGTGCTAATGGAATTCACCGTGTTGGAGGTTTTGTATTCCAATAAATTTTATAATTTGGTGAGTGATCTTCTCATAGCATTTTTTATCGCTATTTTATATGGTACACAAGGTCGCCTTCTTTAAAGACTCTATGAGTATCCTTCTTGTTAAAACTTCTCTTGACCTAGATTTGATGAGCCTCAGGTGTATGCATAGCCTGAAATATGATTTCTTCTAGCTCTATTATCTTAGCTAGTATAACCGTCATATCATTATCCTCAATTAGCTCTAGCTAATTTCTTAGCTTGAGAGAGGGAAACTCAAGTGATAGTGGAAGTCTCGATTCTCTTCCATATGCTAGCATAAATTGTGAGTTTTCAACTTCTCTTTTAGGTGTGATCCTATCAACCCACAAGTTTTCTTAATTTAGTATGCCATGACCTCTAATTGTCTTCAATTGTCCTTTTGATTATCTTAATGAGATTCTTATTGGAAGAATCAGCCAAGCCATTTCCTTGGGGGTGATAATTAGATGATCTCTTCAAATATATCCCATTCTCCACTACCCAAGAGAAAATTTTATTTCCCACAAATGATTTTTAATTATATGATATGATGGTAGAGGGAGTGTCAAACCTGGTCACAATTCATCAAGGAATTCTACTATTGAAGCTTTTGTGGCATTGTTCAAAGTTTTTTCCTCTATTCACCTAGTGAAGTAATCTATGGCTGTGAAAATCCATTTATGACCAACACTGGAAGATGTCTTTATTGGAATAATGAAATACAAACCCCATTGTGCAAAAGGTTGGTTTGATTGAATTGGATGGAAAGGAAGAGAAACCAATATCTATTTTCCCAAGAAGAAGGCACATTTATTACACTTACTCGCCCATTAGTGTCAGTCCTTAAACATAGATTTGGCCAATAATAACCACCCCTCAGTATCTTTATAGTTGTGGTCCCTGTAGAGAAATTCCCACTCGAATGGCCATCTTGAAATTCTTCTAGCAATCTTCTGACTTGATATATATTAATACATATTAGCAAGACTCCATTAGAATATTTTCTAAAGAGTATACCATCCACCAAAGCATAGGGATTAAACTGTAATCTGAAATATATCCTTTTACTCCTATTACGACTTTGGGGATACCTTCCTTCTCCCTAGAAGGTGGTCATCTCATGTAACCAACTATTATGATTTTCATTATTTGCTAGTTGTTCATCCTCTAATATAAGGGCAACCTTAGAAGGGGTCTCAAAAGATGAAACAATCTACTCACATAGGCCCTTTCCTCTTACAATCTCTGGTAATCTTGATTTCAATGTCATATTCCATGACCTTAGTGATCCATCCAACTCTCTTCTCACTAATATCCTTATTCAAAAGGAAATCATTCATACTTATGTGTGGAACTAATAGTTGGGTCTTTTTGTTAGACAACAAATGTCAGAATTTTTTTAGAGCCCTTATAATAGCAAGGACTTGTATTTCTACATAGTTGTACCTATTCTCATATTCCTTTAGTAATTCACTAAAAAAATAAATGGGCTTCTCCAAATATTCTTTGCTTAGCTATGTCAAAACAACTAAAATACTTGATTCTCCTTTGAGAGTATAGAGGATAAAATCCTTTTCAAAATTAGGATTGACAAGAGTGGGAGAGATGCAGTTTCTCTTTCGATTTCTCAAAGCTAGCCTTCCCTTCTTTGGTCCAACTAAACATCATATTTTATTTCAGCATGGTTTTAAGAGGTTTAATTATAGTGGAAAAGTTGGGAATAAACCTTCTTATAAAATTGATCCCACCAAGAAAAATTCATAATCCTTTGTTGTGCATGTGGAGTGGAAGAGAAATAATTTCCAGCACTCTTTTTGGGTCTATGGAAAGGCCATCCTTTGATACAATGTGTCTTATAAGATTTCCTTGATCAATCAAAAATACATACTTTCTCATATTTAGAGACACACAATATTATCTACATTTGAAAAAAAATTACTTTAGATATTCAAAATGATCTTTTGTGTGCTTTGAATAAATAGTTATATCATCAAGGTATATTAGCACAAACTCTGCTAATACACCCTTAAAATTCATATTTGTTTCCTTTTGAAATGAGCATCTATATTGGTTAGTCCAATTGACATTTTACAATAGGTATATGTTCCCGATTTAGTAGTAAATATGATTTTGTATTGGTTTGATTCTTGAACTAAAATATGATTATAACCTAAATAACCATCTAAGAAAGAAAACTTTTCTGAGCCACTAACTTTAGACAAGATTTATTCCATAGAAGTAAAGGGGTGGTGATATTTAAGAGAATCCCTATTAAGGTCCCTAAAATATACACATAACTTGATTTCTCCATCCTTCTTTCTAACAAGAACAAGATTGGAAACCCATGAGGAATGCTTAATAGGAAAAATGATGTTAGCCTCTACGAGTTTGGATAGCTCTTTTTTGATTAAAGGCTTAATTTTGGGGTTGAGTGGTCTCTATTTTTTTCTATTGCATCAATATTTAATTCAATTGTATGTTGAGCTAAACTAGGGTCAAACCCTTTTAGATCTTCATATGTCCAAGCAATTATATCATTATATTCTTGACAAATATTGATGAAGAATTACTCATCAATTTTAGAGCATACCTTTCCCAAGTTAAGTGTCTTTCCATCAACAATGGTGACTGAGTTATAATCACCTTTCATTGAAACTAGGTGTAAACCCTTGTTTCTCTCTTAATCATGAGATTTGAAGATGCCCTCCAAGGTGACTAGATCCTTAGGTAGCTTGTTGGAATTGAACTGCATAATCTAATCTCCATCTAATTTCTAGAAAACAAAATTGTTTTATTTTGTAAAAAAATTACAATCTACATAAATAAATCAAATACTTGCCAATTTATTTGATTATCTAGGAAAACATGCCTCACAACAATCTTGATATTTTGTTCCTTTATGTCTACAACATGTATCAATATATCATAACGACCACCAACTTCTACAAGTTTGTCAGCATTTTTATTTTGATTCCTAGGAACAATCTAAATATTGAAGGTCTGAAATCCTTCAATTAAGTCCCAAACTTTGTGTTTGTATGATTTAAGAAGGTTGTTCTTTTTTGTGCTATGATTTATGATCTAATTAACAACCATCTCATTGTCTCCAAAGATTTGATCCCTTTCCTTTGTGCAAGTTGGAGACCCTGAATCAAGGCCTCATACTCAACCACATTGTTAGTGTAGCTAAAATGGAGCCTAAATTAAAAGTAGTATTTCTGCCCATTAGGAGAAACAAGCATTACACTGGATCCTGCACCATTTTTTTCTTAAACCATCAAAAAACATGTTCCATAATCCACTTGTATCTCCTTGTATTTTTATGAGATTAGGAATAGGAGCTTCCTCTTCATGTATACAATACGTGCCAAGCCCGATCACTTCAACCTCTTAAGGTGAATCAAACTGGAAAGCATTAGCCCATTTATCTAAAAAATAATTAGGAAATTCCTTCAAAATATTAGAAGGCTCACAAATTATGCAATCTTCCTCTTCATCATGGAATGTCCAATTCATGTTTAAGGGGTTAGGCATGTAAGATTCTATATGATTTATAGCCAAGGATTTTGCCTTTATAGAATATTTTGTGTCATATCTAGTTCTAAAAAACACATGGGACTAATTAGAAATACCCACCTATCTGTGTGTTGGGACCCTGAAAATTAGGTCCCAATTCTACATAAAGGGAAGTAATTATGTTTGTTGATTTTATTATTCCCTTTTATTTAAATGAACAAATTATTATGACGTAGTGCATTTTAATTTTGAATGTTTTAAATATAAATGTATACATCTCACGAAATATTCAAAATGCATAAACTTTATGTTAAAAACATCATAAATTAACTATTTCTTTTATTTAACATAAAGTTAGAAAATGCAGAAAATAAATAATATTATGTACTTGATAAAAAGGACAAGCAAAGAGAGTTGAACTCATGACCTCTCGCCCGATCCTTTTCCCCTAATGTTTTGACCTATCTACCCTATCCAAGTTTCCCTTTCCTATTACCTCATTCCCTAATTCCACCCCGTTCCCATTAACCCTTTCTTTGTATCCTTTTTAGAGTAAATTTTCCTTTTACTAATGTTAATGGTATTTACCTATTAGTAAATGCAATTTTTTCTAATTTATTTTCCTAGTTTCTAGGATTAGTAATTTCATGTTTTAAAATTTTCAAATAAACTAACCCTAGTTTTCTATGAGTTTTTTTTTATTTTTAATGTTCATTAGTTTTGATTTAATAGTTGTGTTTTTTAGTTTTAGATTTTAGGTTTCTTTTAATTAAAGTTTTAATGTTTTCGGGAATGAGTTTGTTTTCCATGTTTTTCTAA
>MU223054.1:1170313-1187473 GCA_018584345.1 Thuja plicata | reverse complement strand
CAGGACATGTTTTTAGTTAAACTCTTCCAAATTGTGCAATTGGTTGATCTATAAACATTGGAGTTAAATTCAATAAAGTTGTCTATACCGGTGATTTGGATTTCATTTCTGTCTCCTAACACATTTTGAATGTCAGGACTCTGATGCCCAATGTTATAGGCACTGATCTCGTATTCAGTAGTGTACTTTACACATATGATTACTTCATTTACTAGTTTCCAGGTTTTGCCCTCATTTCAATTTCAAAGCATTTCAATCAATCTTTAGGTTTTAGTTTATAAGTTTTCAAATTTGTATTTCATTGATTAGTTATTACTTTGATTTTCTAACGTTCTAACCCTAATTAGGATTAGGTCCTAGATTTCAATTTTGTTAGTTCAGTATAGCTCATTCATTCACATTTAGTTTTCAATCCTAACTTAGATTTGTTAATTAGTCATAAGTTATTTGCAAGTTTTCAATTATTGGGTACACCCGCCCTGGTTCCTAACCTAAAGTGCAGGGATTCAAGTTAGAGAAAAGGCTTTGAATCCGTCAATTGGCATCCCGTAACCACTAAGAAGAAGTCCAGTGATTTCAGGAGCCAACACTTTGCACTGAAATCCCTAGGCAAAAAAATGGAAAAATGGGTTGGGAGGTCTATGACTGATATATCTTGTAAGACAGTGCAACCAGGGCATGCATGGAAGGAAAATTTTAAATCTTTTAATACCACAACTATATGAATAGAAATGAAATCTAATTGGACAACCGCCTTAGTCTCAGGTTCATATTTAATTCATATAAGTTAAGAAACCTTCTTGGGCATGACTGAGCTACTGGCTCCTGAATCTATCATGCAATTGTTGAATAATTTATCTCCAATGGTTAAAGAGAGATAAAGGGGAGGTAATTTGATTTTCTTAATTGAATTTTATTCATCCTTGGGTTGTACTACTATTGTTTAATTTGATACTCCATGTGTTGTTGATTCCTTTGATTTTATCATACTCTCTAGCTCTTCTTGTAATAATTCTCTTTGAGGTGGCATTGAGAGGACATATCACATAGGCACATTTATGTTCATCTTATTCATTTCATCTACAATGTTGAAAGGGGTATTTTATAACTTTTTAGGATCCTTAGAAACCACAAGGTCTAATTTTTTAGGAGAAACTTTAGGCTCCTCTAGATTCTTGCTTCTTCGATTTACATTTTGGATCTGGTATATCAACTTTTTCTAGTTTCTTTGAGATCGTGGTATGTGTGAATTCTTATGAAGTAGAAGCTTGATTTGTTATAAAGGGTGAAATAGTTTCTACTGGTCTCTTTTTTTCCTCCGGTGTTATGTGTAACAACATTATTATTCTCATGATTGACACCACAAAATTCTTCCATCTGATAATTCACAAAAGTAGAGTCCCCTTGCAAATGGGCTTGATATCCACCATTAGACTTATTTACATCATATTGTTGTCCTGAAGTTATTGGTTCCTCTTGAACAACTAGAGCTTGAGAAAAAAATCATCTTTGGCATGCACCCTAATCATGAGGATTATTGCAAGGGGCACACCATTCTTTCTCTTGAGAAAACATGTTTTGTACTGGGACAAATTTAGAGTTGCGAGCGATGCATTATTCAAGGGCTTGGTATTGTTCCATAAAAATTTTCCTTGAGGATATGGCCTATTCACTTGATATTTATTATTTTGAACTTAGGGGTTTCCTACTTGAGCTTTTTGTATTTTGAGCTCACAACCTCATTTCCCAAATTCTGCAGCCCAAGATTAAAGCCTTGGATCTCTTGCATCATAGTTTCCATCATGGCTTCAAGTTTATTATTTGAATATTTAGAATTTTATGGAGCATTAATGAGATTTTGGATTGTAGATGCAACCAGAATAGGAGCTACAATAGGTTTTTGAGTAGACATCTCTAGAAATAAAAGCATTAGAGGTCTAGGAGCCAGTTTCCCAGCTTCTATCAAATAATTTTTAACTTTTATGGCTATATCATATGTAGTTGGTAGAGTATCTCCACCCATTATTTTTATTTGTTGGGCTATATCAAAGCTAAAAACTCTAAGATAATACAAGAAGGCATTATCAGGAGACGACTTCACCGAAGTAGGAATCCTATCCCATGTCTTTTGAAATCTATAATTGAAATCTATCATCAAGTCATGGGGTTCTCTTTTGATTGTATTCAGTTGTTCTAAAAGTAATAAATGATCACTTTTGTCTTCAAAATGTTTGCACATCCTTTCACCTAACTCGTCCCAGTGACAAATTATTATAATGATTTTCCTTTTAATGATGAAGAAAAAATTCTGATAGCCACATCATCCTTTGTGATCCCATGAATATTGCAGACATTTGAAACTTCTTGAATATGCTCTATGGGGGAAATAGAAGTTTCACCAGTGAAATTTGGTAAAAAATTTAATGTAGCCACTAGTATATCATGTATTTGGGATAATATGAGAGGAATTCCACCCTTAAAGGTAACAAAAACTTGATTTCTAGGAACAACCATATGAAATAATGGTTTGTTCAAATGAGTGGGTGGAATCCTAGATTGTGATCTACCAATTGGAGGGGTAGAAAGAGATCTAGGTGATGGAGCAATTATTCCTATGCCATTTACTGGTGATAATGAAAGTCTACTTCTCCTTCTTCTAGAATTTTAAAATGAGAGCTTGGTATACTAAAAATTACCTCTAAAAGATGCCCTTGTTTGTATTCTAGGCATGAATTGCAGCAAATCTGGTATAAGAACCAAAATGTGGAAATAGAGTCTCTAAGTGCTTGAATTTGAGCCTCTTGAAGGCTAGGATGCTGAGAGAAGTACTAATTCCTTAAAAAAAATATTCAAATTACTTGTTTGATACCATCCAATCAGTAGGTCTTCGTGAACAAACTTGAAATCTTGTCCCACTAGGCATGCCAAAAATTGTTAACATAAACATTTGCACCCTTTCCTGATGTGTTACCCCTAAAAAACCTTGTGAAACATGGAAACAACCTCCAAGTGTTAGACCTTAAGTGTGTGAGGCTGAATATTTGGAGAAAGGTTAGCTTCCTTTCCAATTTGGGTGTAGTGTCAAACCAACCCAACACTTGAATTACTTATAGCGTATTCAAATAGCTTGCAGATAAAAGGGGAAGAAAGAATATGATGAAATAAAGGGGAGTTGATGCACCAAGTTGAAGCATTGATCTTGCTTTGCCTATGCCTGCACTATATGTCAACCAAACTACCCAAACTTACACAATTATTGTATGTATTAGCCTCTAAGACAACATGAAGGTTAATATTTAATAAGACTTTACAAGGAAATAAAAATTCACAAATAGAACTATCAAATATGTCAACACAATAATAAAATTTGGAAATAAACAAAACACATTCAAATAAGAAGGCCATAAGAGTTGAACAAAATATTTGTTGAAAGAGTTAAAACAAGAAATTTATTGACACAAGGCAAAACAAGTTTATAGTTACAGAAAAACACAGAATTCTATAAAAGAAACAGGAAGAAGATCCTTCAAAATGATACATAATTTATTTTTAAAGAGCTAACATAACTCTGATCACAACATTAGAGTCTAAACCCAAACATGGGTTTAGTTAAGTTGAAGGACAACAAGTAGAACAAAATCAGATAAAAATCAGATCTTGTGTGTTAGACAACTATATCCCTACAAGTGATAAATGAGCACGGGATGCACTAGGGTCATGTTAATAGAGCCAAAGAAGTTGCTCAGCATTGAATATCCAGTATGGGTACCATGGTATGGCCAAAAATAATCAAATAAGGCTACTGGAAAAATAAATATCGAAATGGAAACACAATGTGTTAGTCCACCCCACACGCTCGTAAGAAGCACCACCATGCATGTTGAAAATTAAACTTAGGTGCTAGCTTGGATACAAATCATCGATGGATAAATTTGGCATGCAAATGAATGGTCAGATGTGGCATAAAATCTCCCAATGCAAGACTACAACATATTAGTTGATGAATGATCCCTTAATTGGATGGTTGGCGTGGTTTCGCTCTTAGCTTGAACGTGCAGGTTGAAATAATTGTGCAAGCACAAAGAAATGAGGACTGCCAATGAAAACCAAGATGCATGAGCGTAATATTGAAATGGAAAAATAACTTCTTATCCCATCACTGACATGGCATTGAATTGTTAACCATGTGACTTCGTTCTTAACTCTGACGAGCATGTTGGGATAATTGCGCAAGCATGCACGAACTGGAGTTGTTGATCTAAGTAGAGATTTTTGATAGATAAACAATGATCTTAAGTAGGAATTGAAATGATAGGTAACTAGGTAATGGGGTCACTAAATAGATGGCACAAAGAGACTCAGGTTGGTTAAATTAAGTAGATTTATGAGATCAACTAGTCAACTAAAATTCATAATGCGACCAAAACAAACTTTGGATAAAATGACATGTTCAAAACCAGCAAACATGGTGTGTTAGCCAACAATGACAAAGCTTAAACCATAAGGAAGGTGTGTCATATCAATTATACATGATGGGATAATGGTGGCAAAAATAGCCAATATGACCCATTAACTATAATTTTGGAATAGCTTCCCTTACGAACCAACATTTTATATTTTATACTATTTTTATGATTGTTCAAGGAAACTAGAGGAAAATGGGGTCACACTTTACAACATGTGTTGCATTTGGAAAAATAACAAAAATAAATATGTTGTAATTGTTTCTTAATGGTACATGGGTGGTGATGGGACCATTTTTTAAATTTCCAAGAAAACATAAAATTTACATTACCAAGAATGATGATACAAGCTGGGAGGTTTTTCTTGTCGTCATTTTGTAGGAGGGTTAAATTGAGGGTTGCAAAATAGCAACATCGCTATATCACCAAAAGGTTTTGAAGAAAGTACAAAATAGAGACCCATCGACATTTCACAAAAGGGAACCTTGAAGGATATGATACCGCAATATTTTCTTTTCTATCTTACATCATGTGATTCTAGGGTGGTGTGAATTGGCGGTGTTGATTAGACAAGAGGATTTCCATTTGGATGTAAGATCTGAAATTAAGTATATTATTAGCGCCTATCAAAAGTTGAGATTCATTTACTAGTACATAATCTGAGCTGATATTTTTTATTAGACATCAAGGAGGGAAATTTTTATGAGAGATGAGCTATAATTCATCAACATTTATTATTCTTTCTTTTCCAAGGCATGCCACCTTATGTGAAACATTCTTTCAAGAATTTAACATGGCTGCCAATTTGGTGACTAATCCCTCCATAAAATGCTCTCGGAAGTAAATTTGTACAAAATACAAATATTTTCTAATCAGAATGGTTCTTCCAGTAGTTGAAGGGTCGTCAAATGAGAATCCATGGCCTGTTCTCCAACCAAATTAGGATATTGATGAATTGGATCAATAGGATGTTTTGAATCATCTAATGTCTGCAACATGGGATCATTCTACCAGTTATGTTGGATATCAAAGTGATATGTTCGAGTTGGAAGTGGAGTAGGACAAGGCAGAGTTGTGCGCTATCTTTGAAGAGCATGACTTCAACTAGGAGCGATTCCATGAGGAAATGAACCTATTGTTCATTGGACTTCGCATCGACTGATCCCTATATTTTTAAGGGTCGTTATGAAATATTATTTCCTTTTGGATGATATATAATGACCAGGAATTTGTAGGGTTCTTTCTAAAACTTAACCTTTTCAATTACGATTATATTTTTGAAAAGCTCTGAAATGTAAATGGTTGGAAGCTTGTCACTTCCCCTGCTTACACAGGGGAAACCACAACCGTATTATAAATAGACAGAAAAGGAGGAACAAGGGTGGGGGACATTAGATTCAACCGATAGTAGAAAAACTCAATTGTACCATTTTGAAATTAATACAAATGAGAATACCCTTTTCTTTAAAAGTGGTGCTATGTGTGTATTTCTTACCAGATTGAGTCCTTTATGATTATTGAATTTATGAATTCAATTGTTGTTTTCAAGACTTGTGTGGAATTGTTATTTTTCCTGCATATGCACTCAATCATCAAAAATTTATAACAAAGTTATTGTCTTATTTATTTCTATTTAATTGGTTTCCCTGTGAGGAATTAAATTCAATTAAACTAGTTGAATGTGGTGTACTTAATAGATTCACATTGATAGGATTAAACAGTTGATCATTTGTTCAAAAATACAAACTGCCTTTCAGGGTTGCACGTGAGGGTTTGGTGAAAGGAGACTCTATAGCCAAATTTAAATAAGGGACTGATCTTGTGTTATTTCATCAAGTGGGAAAACTTTGCACATTTATTTGAAG
The DNA here is from genome assembly GCA_018584345.1 of Thuja plicata. Taxonomy (NCBI): domain Eukaryota; kingdom Viridiplantae; phylum Streptophyta; class Pinopsida; order Cupressales; family Cupressaceae; genus Thuja; species Thuja plicata. The sequence continues at coordinate 1,181,145 of MU223054.1, read as the reverse complement.
TTTGTTTCCTATTTTCAAGCAAGTAGGAGTTAAAATTCATAATAGGAGATAGTTAGCAATTATAAATATGACATTTTGATTACTTGCAACCCATATGCATAGCTCTAAGTATCACTAGAATGAAAATATTTTAATCTACCCAAATATTGTTGAAATCATGAAAGAAGGAGAGGTGCACCCGCCTTGGTGTGGTAGAGCCAGAATTGCAAAGGAATCTGATTATATTGATCGTTCCTATTTTTTGGCAAGAAACTTCGATTGAATTCATCACAAGAATTGGCATTTCTTTAGAGTTTAAGAAATCTGCGATTTTGTGAACCAACACATGGGTTGGCCTACCTTAAAAAAATTATCCTCATGTTTGAAGTGAACATGACAGGGACAAAATGCTGGGATAGAAGCTTTGATAAGTACTTGATGGGACATATGTGTGTGAGTATAGAATGATTTTTTTCAAGGTCAATCTCATCTACTTTTTGTCCCCTACCAGATGCCCTTAGGTTTGTGACTCTTTCATGATTTGTGATTTTCAATCAAGTTATCAAAACCCCTCTTCAAGTGTTGTACATAAAAACTCTAGGTCATCCCAAAACTATATGCCACTATCTTCAACATCATTGTGCTCACAGGTTGGGGTAATGTTTTTTTATCCTTATCACTTAGATCCCAGGATCAAGGGGATTCTCCGGTCTTTTCATTGGACTTGTCTTCAACCTTAGGCAATGGAGATGATTACATCTCCATTTGAGACTCTGAATGTTCTTTTTCTGGAATTAACATGCCTTCTTCTTCAATCTCAGGGAAGAAGGGAAGATCTAGGAGGAAATAACTTAGATCCTTTATTTCACTTCGTTCCTGAAGGTTTTCATATTTATCCATCTATGGATAAATCTCTTTTCTCTTGATGGGGGATTGATATTGATCTCCTCCCAAGGATTCAAGAGCTTTCGACTGAAATGAGTCCTGATCTTTCTCTTAGATCTTCCTCAATCTCCATACAATAACCTTTGAAGAGTTAGATAGTATCTAGCATGAAATTATGAGAGGAGTAAATTGGTTCAAGGAAAGAGAAGGAGATGGGGTATCCTTTCTTAGGAACAACTTTCTTGAAGAGAGGCTCTTTTGATGGGTAAACACAAAATTTTATGGCCCTAGTAGTCATTTTCAAGAAGCCAAATTTTATTTTGGGATCTATATAGAAACATGTTGAAAGAAAAGGCTACAATGTTTTTTCTTCTCTTCTTCAGTCACCTTCATCTCATGCTGAAATTCCCATACTATTTCTAAAAAATCAAGGAAGTTATGTCTTTTAATATGATAAGGTTGAGTAGTATCCCAAATAGGGGAAACTTGATAACTTCAATCCATGTTTACCTTCTAGTAGAGTCATGCGTACATGAAAATTCACTAGGTGCACTGATTGCTTCCTTTAAGGGTTATAAGCCAAAGGGAGCACTTAATCATTGGTGATCATGTTCAAATTAGTCCCATCGGGCATCTCAGAAAATATATTTGATCCCTAAAAGGCTCACTCTTAAATAAGGGTAGTTGGGATGTTACACAAGAGTGGGACTGGGTGTGTCCTATGAAATGACCTCTGAGATTTTAGAAGTCAATTCTTTGTCTTTTGGGAAAAAGGAAAGGGGGAAGAGAACCTTTCAAAAATAAGATAATCTAAAAGAGGTGATTCCCCAATCCAAAGCTTTTACAACACTTAAAGAATTCTTCAAATAGATTTCACAACACCCTGAACTCTTCTAATTTAGAGATTTGTTTCCTTTATATAAAACAAACACAATGTAGCACATACCCTTCATTGTCGGCAAGGAGAAAAAATACATAAAGTCACTAAGACATAAAATGTAATATTCATATCCTAGTCATGAGAGGCCTCTACAAAGGTCCGTAAAAAGGCATAGACCTCCCCAGGGATATATGAATCTTTGAAAAAAAATATGATATAGGAGAACCATTTCCAAATGGAATCCAAATAAAAGACACACTAATGTGTTTTCCTCATTTAGACATAAATAGTTCATATAAGGGTCTAATGAGAGAACACCTACCCTTGTGGTTTATACTCTTGAGAAGCATGATATAATTTGTATAATTCATCCTCCATTCTTGAGAAAAATGGATGAGAAAAATAGTTGAATAATCTATTATTCTTCTGGATAAATGGAAGATGAAAATACAAACATAAGTAAAATAGACTAGATATGATAGAAATCAACACATAATGGTTTTATAATTAAAATGAAATAGGAAACCATGACACAATCTCCATACTTCATTAAGTGAAAACATGATAAGACTAGAAATCAAGCCGCAAAATACAAATGTTATAGAATACATCCCAATACTGATAAATAATAACTCTTGACTAGAAATTAAAGAGTTCAACTACTAAAAAACTATCTTCTAAGTTCTACTAGTGTTTTCTTCTGATTCTCAAAAACTAAGAACCTCCTATTATACATTGAAAGTGGGGGTTTTATAGATCCAAATCCTTTTCTTTGACAAAATGGTTGCATAATCTTTTGATTATTATAATAGTTATAATCATCTTCATAGAAAATAATTTTACATGATTAGTTTGTTATGCAACTGGCATGGGTTCCAATTATGCTTTTACATTTTGTTATACAAGTAACATGGGTGCTATTTGTGCTTTTTCAAATTGGATCACCATCATTTGAAGATCTTCTACAATTTCTTTTTTGCGGTGAACAACCTGCTCTTGATACGTCATAATTTTCCTTTAAAATTGGTCCCATGATGTCTTCCAAGAATATTCTCTATTTGTACCATGTGGGATCAACATTTTTTAGAGGGGGGACCATACACTGCCACATGTCCCATGGGTGGGCGATCTTTAGATTATTTTAGAGATCCTCTAGGTTCTTTATTGTTGACGCATGTCCAAAGTGTGAGTTATGAGGAAGACTCGATCAAATATGCTTAAAAATAAATACGAAGATACCATGTGTTTATGCCAGGGAGGGGAAACCTTGGACAATAAAAATGGAGTCAGGAATCCAATTTTTGTATAGAACATCTATAGTGCACATCACGAGCTTCCCAAAAGAGACCAAATTCACCATGATTGTTAACCAAGAAGATATGTCACCATAACTAATTAGGAATCCATAAAATCATCACAAATCAAAGAACCTACAAATCCATGACATTATGATCACATCCACAAGCAAGCATCTAACTCCCAATGTGTGCAACATCTAAGCATCACATAGTCAAAACCCTAGGTCCTCTACCATGACTATACCTAGTAACAAAATCTCTCCTCCTCAACATGAAAAAAATCAACAAACCAAGTGACTTAAATGAATCCACCAATCTGAATATATGCATAGAAAATGAAAGGTCTATAGGAATATACAACCCATATCCAATCGATACACACAACTTGTAAGTATAGATCACCCACAACACTGTAAAAATTGTAGACACAAGAATGGGACATACATATCCAAACCAAATGTTGATATCCATTTCAGCATGAGAGCAATCTGAGATACAAAAATGAGTATACAATGATATAGACTCTAAATATTTTATATGTAACATTTCATAAACTCATAATGTCACCATTGTCAAAATAACCCATTAACAACTCAGATCCAAATATCAAAAAATAAATGATGTCAAACTTTATCCAAATCTAAACCAAAATGTAGAACTCTAAACGAGCTTTTGTCAACTATTTAAAGTCCAAAATCAAACTATGTATGCTCAAATTATGACCTCGCAAAGTCACAAGGGAAATTTTTTCTTCCAACTAACATCTCACTACTCAAAAAATAATACATGGAAAATAACATCACGCCAATCAGTAGCAAACCAATTCAACTCTCCAACGACTATAAGAAGTCAAAAAACTAACACCATACACCCAAGTTATGCTCTGTAGGGAAAAAAAAGGCCTATTAGGCTACATTTTTTCCAATATGCCTTCACAAATTATTTTATTTTATTTTAATAATAAAAATATGGTGGATCCCCCATACCCCATCCCATATGAATTGACATATAATAATCAAAGAAACATTATAATTTGAGCGGACAATATTTTAAAAATATTAAAATATTAAAATTTATAAAATAAAAATATTTTATAAAAATGTTGGTGTTTTTTGAGCCTCGAAGGGTGGGAGCACCGATCCCCCATGGTACTAGGAGTCGATCTCTCTATTATTGTTGATATTGAGGGTACCAGGCAACCTGTGTGTTGACAAGGCATGTAGAACTTGCGACATGTAGGTGCTTTTCTGTACCTATAAGTACCATGGGTATTGGGAGGTATGTGGGCTCCCTCCCCCTAATAATATATATTTAAATACACACAGACATGTGTGCGTATGTATATATTTAAATCTCATCAAAATAAATGCCAATATGATTTTTACAGGAAAATTATTTTCATTTTTTTTTCTTTTGACGACCTACACAGTCCATACGGCCATATGGTTGTACATGCTAAACAAATTTGCCTCTAAGTCCAAAATTACTTTAAAAGGGGTTCAAATTATGTATCAAAATTCATCTCCTATCCTCCCTGAACACAACCATGAGGTTTGATTTATCCCACAGGGTCAGATATGCAACCTCACCCCCAAAACCCCCATAAAATGCACATTCATGGTAACCTAGATTCTGAAACAATATTTTACAAAACCATATCTTCAAAACTACACAAATCTACAACCCCAAAACTGACAAAAAACACTCATATCTTGCATTATCTTATTATTCTTCATGAGTTTTATATATTCAACTCTTAGGGTTACACAAGCACAACCATGACTCAGATATGGTCACTTGTAAGGAAACTTACACTCATATAATGACATTTTCCTTATAACCCACATGATAAATAAATTAAATAATTTCTCATAATCTACATATAAGAGAATAGGCAACATGCCCACAAATATGTGACATGTGATATACCTTGGGAAAACCCTCATGAGGGAAAATAACAACTTGTAAAAGTTGATCGGTTCTATTAATGGAATAAAAAACTAGGCTTTCACCAAGACTCGGGGATTGGACATCCTACCGAGCAACTATCCTCCTCATAAAAACTCATTTAATTTATCAATCCAGGGATGTAGTACTTGAAATGGGTCAGCAAGATATATGCAGGAAGGATTTCACTTAGACCACGTTATGGCTACAGGAAACAAATTGTTTAAAAAGGAAACTAGTCTATAGCTACAAGAAACAAATTGCTCAAAAGGGAAACTAGTCTATTGCTGCAGGAAAAAAATACTGGAAAGGGAATGCTAAAATAAAGGGTTGAAGGAATGCAAAGACTTGAAAACACAACTATAATGTCTCAATGGTTCTGTCGCTTGGGTTGCAAGAAGTAACAGACTATCCTACGGCTTTGGTTGCAGGAACTGTGTTAACACCAGAATTACGATAACAAGATGAAGGAAAAAAAAATACATGCAATGATTCTAACTAACACATATTCCTTACCAAGTGGACCCCCTTGGGTGAGTATCCAAACTCAATTATACTGAACTAAATATCAACACTTCATTTTCTATTGATTGAAATGGAAAGTACAAGATTCATGTAAAAATTGTAACATAATAGAATGAAACTATATTATGCTAATTGATAACATCCTCCTTCTCAGGGAGGAGTGGGTCTTATTTAAAGAAAAAAGATCTAATTATCCTAATTGCTCATGCTATACAAAAGGCGAAGTCATTTATTTGGAAAGCTATAAAACTAGAAGCCAGAAAACATAAGACGTCCATGAAGAAGGAAATATATGTTATGATAGAGGAAGAACAGATCTAGCTTCCCACTTCTTCTTGGATTTCTTCAAATGAACTCATAACTCTGCAACTTGGTCCTCGTCCAGCTACTGCCACCTTCGTACTCATGAAACCACTACTTTGAGTTGCATTTACTTTGCCAACGGTTGAGTCTGCTACAGGAAACGAGTCGGGGTATCCAGCGCATGGTGCATTCACTTGGTCAACCCTTCTCTTTCTATTTATACTCTGCACCTTTAATTTTAGATTCAATAAATCCAAGTAAATTCTCCACCAAACACGCATACATTAATTCATGTTTAAAACAACTAACTACTTATACGAACATAACCATAAACTTTGCATAAGTAATATAGCACTAATTTCCAATTGTTGCATGCTTTAAAAGAATTAAACCATAGCAGATGTCCTAGTGGCTGCATGCCACATAATAGCATAAAGAGTATAGAGTTTTCAGAAAATGTAATGAAAAATCATAAATAGGTACTAGTATAAACTCATCCTATGGTCTCTAAAATAGGGCATATAAATGCCTCATCATTCTACTCCCTACAAAAACTATTGATTGTACTCAGGCACATATACATTCTTGATTCAATACAGCATTCATAGAGCCCCCACTGAAGTGTCTCCACCATTGGTGCTGGTCAGGTGCCAATAAAATCTATTTGTGCACTCCATTTTATTTTTCCTACTTGCTTCCAACTGCTCATTAATTTCATTATCCACATAGTTGTAGAGTGGCCACAAGAGGATTGGCAGTTGGAATGTAAGGGGAAGCCACAATTCTGGTCTTACCTGACTTCCTAGTTGTATGTATCATTGGACACACTGGATGGAAGCCCTGAAGTAAATAAGGCTATGAGATTCAACCTTTTTCAATGTAACTGTTAACCTGTTCCAACACTAAATTATGCCTTTTGCTACCCTTTGCCCGTCATGTAAGGGAACCTTCTCAAAATTTTCTTAAATTTGTGCTCTATTCTTAAGAATCCTTTCCATGTATTGTTTTTCTCTAAAACCATAAGCTATCTCCATCCAGTCATAATACATCCATTTTGGTTCCCCATTCTCAGGCCTTTGAGCTAGGGTAACTGACAATTCCTTTGGTTTGTACTTCCTAAGTTGTTTTGCATAATTAATCTCATTTTGTATCCATGATATTAATGCAGGTAAATTTACATCACCAACAAACAATAAAGGATTCCAATCAATATCAGAGGAAACAACATAGTTGTGCAAATACATATCATAGAGGAGATTCCTAATGGAATCAAGGACACCTTCGTATGTTTCCACAAATTCTTGTGGAGATGCAATATTAGGGTCAAAATCCCCAATGATTTGCATTAGTTTAAATAAAAGGAATTGTTCCTATAGGCATAAAGCATACACCCTTGGGGGTGACCGACATTCCATAATGTGAGGGACTAATTCCCTAACTAAATTCAATTTGTGTTTCATATGTTGCACTTCTTTCTTTTGTCTATCTATTTCTTGTCGTAGTTCCTTTTTCTCTACTTCCCATAGTGTCTTTTCATACTGAATATGATTATAATATTCAATGGAAGGAGTTTGAATAATTACATTTTGTTTCTCTTCTAATTGTCCCTACATTGTTTCCTTCTGTCCTTTTTCTATTGTATACAGGATCTTTGTCCAGGTGTTTTCCCAGGAGTGGTACTGATGTCATCATCCATCTGCATTTCCTCCTCAGGAATAGGTTCATTACCAATCTCTGCTTGTTTTATTTCCTCTAGTTGCATGGCCACAAGATCCTTCTCCAAATCCTCTTGAAAATCCTATAGTGGACTTCCTGCTTGTGGCCCTTCAGATAATGGTTCCTCAATAGCAACCTCAGTTGTACTTCCTGGACCATTCTTTGTAGGTTTGTCTATTATCCCTGAGTGTCTGGTGTTCAAATGAACACTTCTCCTTGGTGGGATATCCAAAGTAATTGTAAGCTATTTTTTAGAGGATCTTTTCCTCTTGGAGAAAGTGGTCGCAGGAGTTGTGGCAGATGGAGTATCCGTGAAAGTGGAAGCCACAAGAGAAACAAGGTTATCATATTTAAAATGCTTGACATCCTTTTCTTTTCCCTTTTTTCGGCACTGACCAACATGTTCCGTAACAGGAACTTGAGAGGTTATGCGAACCTCTATTTCACTCTCCTCCATGCTAGGGTTTGGGTCACTATTTGTCCTATTGTATTGTTCTATGTCTGAAGAAGAAGGTTTTTGACGAGAGGATTCTGGTAGGGAAGATGCAGGGTTCCTTAGAACAATATTTTCTTCAGGGTCATTCCCCTGCTCTTATTGAATTGGTTGATTGAGTGGCTCCCCTTTCGCACATGTTGTGCCACTACAAATTCAACCTAGTTCATGGGTGAAACATCTCACAATGACCACTCCACAAGAAGTTTAATCAACCCATGGTGGGTTACAGCATTCTGCCTTCCCTTCTTGACTTCGTCGATACTCAAATTTAACAAGGAATACAAACATTTGGGAACATTGACCAGGCTTCCATGTCGTAAATGGATAAGCAGCTTGAAATGTACTGCATGTAAATATGAAAACCTCCCTTCATAGGTTAAATACCTGATAATATGGACTGCGAGCTGTGGGTATTCACTTGGAAGAGTCTTTTTGCTGCTTGTTTGTACGTTTCCAACCTGGGGTCTTTTGGAATGGTAAATTATGCCCGTGCTGACCCTGCGTCGTGCCCATGTGGAAATTCCTCACCAATGGTGGGAATTCTTGAAACCTCTGAAATTATTGCTTCAGTACCATCAACCTGTAAACCCTTGATGTAAGCGACTCCATTGTTGAGAGTTCTGGGGAACTCTAATGATAATTCTTCATCATACCCTGTTAGGTGGACAAAATAAGTAAGCCACCCTACCCTGTTAAAGGTATGCACACTGGGTTGGTCTTACAACAATGACAAATGATCACCTGACTCATTTTTGATAGGAGGGCCTCCCATTCTGTAGTTGAAAAACTCTTAACCCCAATAATGGAAACCTTGATAAGGCCAAATGCTTAAAAATAAGCTTACCCTCCAAAAACTGCCCCCTTTCTGCTCTGAATTCCAAATGCCCTCTTCTCTTTGTTCAAACCCTTCTATTTTCTATTCTGGTTTCTATTATTACTAGACTAAATTATGTCGTTGGGGTTTCTACAGAGTTCTTGGAAATAAGAGGCAAGAAGAAATTTGAATAATGCGGCTCGAAGCTTGGTTTTGCTGAAGCAATGCTGGAAAGAAATGCTCACACGTAGGGGTTGTCACATCAGCTTGGAAAGATGGTTGCACACTAATGAAAAAGTACAATTTGTTTAAATATCATTGGTCAGAGAGATCAAGGTTATTAATGATGGCACAATCGCCCCCTACAAAAAAGGTGGCATGTGTCCTCACATGTATGGGCTAAGGTACGATGATGTGAGAGTAAGTGTTATATTAATTACAAGCTTAATTAATGATTATGCAAAAATAAGTAATGCTTTTTAAAACATTAAATGTGTAAGCGTATCTAACAACAAATGACCACTAAATGTCCAAATCTAGAAATATTTGAGGACATGTGTCGAGAGAATGTGAGCCATGGAGAAATGATGACATGGACGGATGAGTGATGTGGAAGGGAGAAGTATGACATGATATGGAATGATTGTTTATTATGAAAGAGAATGATTTCCTTGGGAAAAGGAAACTTTATTATGAATGCTTACATAGGGTTTAAAGAGATGAACTGGGTGGAAGGCTTTCCTATTCAGCAACAGGAGGTCCATCTGTTGTAGGAGGTCCATCTGCTGCAGGAGGTCCGATGATGGTAGGAAAAATCTTAAATTGCCGTAGGAACTTAGCCTTCATGTTTGGTTTATGGTACATACAAAGTCTGTGAGCATTTACCAATAACTTAAAATGCACTGGGTTGATTGTAGACAACTAAACTACACCATTAGCAAAAACCTTTTCGATCTCACAGGGACCAAGCCAATGAGTAGTGAGATTACCTTGTGTCTTTTGAAATAGTGAATCATATAGGAGATCCCAATCACCAAGAACAAACATTTTTTCTAAATGTGTGAATCATGCCACTTCTTTCTTTGTAACTATACCAACTTTGCTTGTTATAGTGTTGCTTTCCTCATCTCATCCAGGTTATTGAGTTGCAGGAGCCTTTCTCTTTGAGCTATAGGAAGATCTAAGTTGAGCTACAATGTTGTACATAGGGTTTTATGCTCGAACTAAATTGACATTACAACAGTCTTTCCATACACCAATTCAAAGGGTTTAAAGTCGGTTGTTGTTTTCCATGTTGTCAGGTATGCCCATACAACTTCTTGCAACCTGCTACTCCAGTCATTTTTGTGTAAATGGACTTTTTTAGTCAAGATAGCTTCAATTTATCTGTTAGTGATCTCTACTTGACCATTCGTCTGGGGGTGATATGGGCTATAATTTTTTTGGTGAATGTTATATTCATTTATCAAAGCAGTGATTAGAGTGGAGGTAAAATGAGCACCCTAATCCATGACCAGTTCTCGTGGTACACCATACTTGGTAAATATTTCCTTGTATAAAAACTCAGCAATTCAATTATCTCTGGCATAATTCATAGCTCTCACTTCCACCCACTTTGGCACAAAGTCAGTGCAAACTAGAATATAGGAGTTTTCATTGGATGGGGGATTAATGGGTCCCACAAAATTTAATCCCCATTTATCATATGGAGTAACTACTACCTGAGGGAATAGAGGTATTTTGTTAGAATTTTTTGGTATGCCCATCCGTTGACATCTGTCACACTTTTGTGAGCACCTTCATCGCTATTTGTTTTATTATAAAGTGGTCGCCATAGGGTTCATCATGGCAGGCATGCAGGATGTTAGCTCTTTTTCTTGCACCACTTACCTAAATATGACAGTATACCTTGTACACCTGATTGCAACCTCTTTTAGGCAAGAAAAAAGCTAATTGCTGAGGTATTTGATAACACTGGGGATATCCATT